>JAANYP010007490.1:0-13473 GCA_020465985.1 Centrapalus pauciflorus
TTGGTCCCTTAGATCTAGGTGTCTCACTAGTGTCTATTACCTTTGGTACATCTATTGTGTCTGACTCTTCGACCTGGTCAGCCCATGAAATCTTCTGTTTTCCTGCAGGTGTTTCACTGGAGGAAGACACAAATTTCACTTTCTTGACCTTGACGGTTGAGTCAGTCACCTTAGGTGTATTTTCAACTTTAGTCTCAAGTGTAGGTTCAGGCAGGTCCTCTAAAACTACTGACTTGTCAGTTTTCTCCTGAGGCTGAGGCACATAGTTATCATTGAAAGGTGGAGGAATCTCGTGAAAACCTAGACCTACAGGCTTCTTAGACTGTCTTTGGGCATCTAAGACTTTCCCTAGGTTTAGGCTCGAATTCCTAAACTTTTCCAGCTTGCTATTTGCCTCTGCTACCTTAACCTTGGTCTCGGCTAGCTCTATGTCCTTGTCTTTCAGACTTTTTGTCAAGGCCTCTACGTGCTCATACATAAGTTCTATCCTAACACACTGCTCACTCAGTTTGTCTTTTAGAACGATTACATCTTGAGCATCAGCCTTAAGCTTTTCCTTTAAATCCTGCTTTATATCATTTAGGCTAGCATTTTCTATTTTTAAGTTTTCATTTTGAGCAGCTATGGTCTTATGTGAGTCTAAGACTAGATTTAACCTATCGTTATAACTAACACATAAAGCACATAAATCACGAAATAGAGAATTAGAAAGACTAACCTTAGAGTTATCAGATTCCACGTTGGCCATCTGAGCAGCAAACTCCAGCACGGTCTGATCATTCGCTTTCTCTACCCACATCGGACTGCTGTCCCTTGTGGTCTGCTCATCCTCATCACAACCATTCTCCGTAACTTCAGCCATAAAAGCTCTAGCATTGGACTCCGGATGTGAACTCCAGTCATAAGAACCATCTAGCTGTCTTTCAGAAGTGACATTTGATATCAGACCCGCTAGATTGGCTTGACCAGACGAAGAACTCGGAAGATATCTCTGTTGGGACTGACTTTGGTACTGTCCTTGATGCTGACTCTGTCCCTGGTATGACTCTACCTTCGGTCTTTGACACTCCCTCGCGAAATGTCCCAATCCCTGACAGTTGTAGCATTTGACCTTGGACTTATCAAATCCTATCCCCTTGTTATTCATCTGGAGATTCCTCCCAGTTCTCTTTATGAATCTCTTAACCCTCTGGGTTACCATGGCCAGTTGCCATTTAAGATCCATCTCCTCTAAGTCATCAGGGTCGACCTGATCGTAATCTTCATCCCAAAGAGCCGGATCATTGATCTTCCCTTGAACGCAATTTCCATATGCGGCCACAAACGAAGCAAGCAGATTCAGATGTTCTTCCGCCGACTTTGCGCTCATTGGCATCTTTGAATAGTTCTGACTTGTAGATGCCTGATTGACTTGAGGTTGCGGTTCCTCCGACCTTCCTAATCCTAAGAACGCGAGGTTTAGAGAGTCTTCAGACTCTGGTGGTGATGACGTTTCTCCGGTGAAAAACGCTGTAGCACTCTTCTGATCAGCTGTCACTGATGATTTTGATGTCTTTCCAAAATACATAGCCGGATTTTGGACTTGCTCATAATCAGTCTCAGCCTTTATCATTTCGAAGTGATATGCCCTCAACGTTCCCACGATGTCATCCAGTGATTGAGCATAGTATTTATCTTCATTCAGCTTAATCATAGCCACGTACATAGCCCATTTGGCCGGTAGGGCATCAAGAAGCTTATTGTTCTTGTCTGTGTCAGAATACTCAATACCATGACTTTCAAGCTCTGTTATCAGATGATAAAATCGTGTGATAATATCATCCAACTGTTCATCCTTAAGAGCCTTGAAAATTGCAAATTGTTGGGTCAACAGCTCTGTACGCTTTCTACGTACCCGTGGATTACCCTCACACCGTTTCTGAAGAGACTCCCAAAGCTCTTTCGACGTCCTCTGAGTCCGAAATGTGTGCAAGATATCTTGAGGTAACGCCATTCGGATAATAGAGAAAGCCTTGTTTTCAGCTTCAAACAGTTTCTTGTCATCCTCTTTCATCATTTGGTATGACAGAACCTTTTGACGGCCTTCAACCTCAGATACTGGTGGAATGTACCCTTCATCAATGCACACCCACATGCGCATGTCGTTGAATCGTACAAAATCCGTGAATCTATCCTTCCACCAGTAGTAATCCTCAACTTTCATCAGCTTAGGTGGTGCATTGGCCTTCCCAACTTTGTGATCCATTTCAAGGAATTTCTGAAGGTTCGACATCTTTTCTGAAAGAATTTGAATTTGAACTTAATTAATTTAATTAGAAACTGATTTAAATTAACTTATTCGAATCTAGATAGATTCGAAACTAATTAATGTTTAATCTTTTGAAATTAAATTCGATTAAGTCTTAAAGTTCAAGTAGATTCGAAATAATGTCAGATTCGAACAATCCCACAGATTCGAAGATAGGTCAGATTCGAAGGACCCTTAAACTCGAAGACCCTTAGAATCGAAGGCACAACAGAATCGAAATTCAGCAGAATCGAAGAACAGAATCGAAACAGTAACACACTCGAAACAAACTCGAAACAATATAGACTCGAGATCCAATTCGAATGTATTAACAGATTCGAAACAACACAGACTCGAAACTGACTGAAATTGACTCGAAAGGAGCGTATTTTGGTTAGACTCGAAAATAAAGTAAAACCCTAATTACCCCTATAGATTCGAGCGCCGCAAACTCGAAAAACGGCTAACACTTTGATTTTTTTGACGTTTTACGGATTAAACCACTATTTTTCAAATGAAAAATAATGATTTCGACCAAAAACGTGAAAAATCACAAAGTGTTTCCCGAATATGAATTTGCTAAGCTCAAAAACACGTTTTTGAGAGAAAAACCGTCCAACTAGCGTCAAGAAACCTAGAATGTTTCTGATGAACACGAAGAACACCACGAACACTCCGCTGGCTCTGATACCACTTGTAAGGTCTACCAATGCAAGATCTATCTAGACGCGGATCCGTGAACGAGTGCGGAATCCTCGTTTACGGTTAGACGGACAACTCTCAACCAACGGAAACACGGAGACTATTAGACGCTGAACGAACGACACACGAACGATCCTACGTACTAATTCTCTCCGAAACGGGACTCACCTAGCTGTTAAACTCGAGATCGCCTATTGCTTAATTCCTCAAGAATTCTGCCAAAGGTCTGCTAATCATTCGAGTCTATCCCTAATTATAGACCCTGATTCGAGTCTGTTGTGGGCCAACCTCGAATCTGGCCTAAGGCCTCATTCGAATCTGTCCATCTGACAGATTCGAATCTAACCTATTCGAATCTAAGGATACATTCGAATCTATCACAGATTCGAATGTCTTCCTTTACATATTCGAATCTAACCAAATGCACTTAAACACTTAAGTGATGAAACTTATGTTTTAACTTATGCTTGACATAATCTTTGACCTTTATGTTTGAACTCCTTGTAATATGTTACATCAAGTTCAAACACACAATCAATAACAGACAAACACATATTAAACATATATATCAAAATACTTGTTAATATTCAGAATATTACTTAAATCATAACGCAGATCGATTAGACTGCTATCGTCACACAGGGTGTACCAACAAAAAGCTTTTCTTAAAAACAATTAAGTGTTATTCCGCAAACTTCTTAATTGGACTTTGATTCAATATAAGGTTATTGGTTTATACTCTGATTAATTCAAACCAGTTAATCTTAGGTAGTGATTTTGATCTTGACAAGTGGTATCAGAGCCACAGGTTTTTCTTTGTTTTCAAAGTCAGAAGCTTTCTTTCAAAATTTTTAGTTTTCTGCAACGGAATTTGATAATAGCAGTAGTGGATCTGGGCAAGGACTCAAAGTACCTATGCTCAAACCCACTGAGTTTGAGATGTGGAAACTCAGGATTCAACAGCACATTCAATTTATTGATTATGCCATATGGGAAGCTGTTGAATTTCCTCCTGTAGTTGATCCTGAACATGATGCTGAGGGCAAACCCATAAAAACTCCTCCAAAAACTGAACTTGAAAGAAAGGATAGAATGAATGAAGTGAAAGCTCTTACACTTCTTCAGATAGCCATTCCTAATGCATATCAACACCAGTTTAAAAAGTTTTACACTGCTCATTCTCTTTGGATTGCTTTAGAGAAAAGATTTGCTGTCAATGCTAGCACCAAGAGAAATCAAAAGGATCTCTTGAAACAGCAGTATGAGAACTTTTCTGGTTGCAAGAATGAAAACCTTACTCAAATATTTGACAGGTTTAACAAACTGATTGGTGAGTTGGAGAGTGTCAAAGTCAGCTTCGATCAAGATGAAGTAAACAGAAAATTTCTTAGATCTCTTGGAGAAGAGTGGACAGTCTATGCTGCACAGTGGAGAACCAAAGATACTCTTGATGAAATAGAGTTGGATGATCTTTATAACAGTCTGAGAGTGTTTGAAACTGAGATTGAAACTAAAAAGAAATCCTTTGATTATAATCATAACACTGCTCTACTGTCATCTGAAAAATCTAACTGTTGTGATTCCTTTTCAGGTGCAGATGCTACCTCTACTGAAGTTCATTATGATGCTTTTGTTGCCAGTGATGGATTGTTTGCTCTAAATGCTGAATATTTAGAACAGATCCATCCAGATGATCTAGAGGAGATGGACTTGAAATGGTAGCATGCAATGTTGACTATGAGGGCTAAAAGGTTTTTGAAAAAAACTGGCAGATCCAACTTTCAAGCCAGACCAGAAGGGAAACCAGCATTTGATAAATCCGAAGTTGAATGCTTTAAATGTCACAAGCTTGGTCACTTTGCTAGATAATGTAGGTCCCAAGGTCAACAGCCACTAAGACCCCAGCAAACCAATCAAACTCCATCACCACAAGCACTTGTCTCTCAAGAAGACAATGTGTTTGACTGGAGTGATCAGACAGAGGAAGAATTTCAAAATCAAGCTCTAATGGCAGAAACATCAAATGTCACCTCCACTGAACTGCCATCTGAGGTAAATGCTATACTCTATTCTCAATCATGCAAAAATATGGTTAAAAAGTACAGAGATCATAATGAGAGCATGTGCAAAACTCTAGCTAAGATGGAAGAAAAAGGAGCTGAATAAGAAAATTGAGTCCCTAAATAAGAAATTAGATGAGGCTGATCAAAAGGTGTTAGAAGCTAATAAGAAACTAGAATATGTCAACAGAGATCTTGGAAACTTCAAATTGGCAAATCAAAAGCTGGAACACCTAATGGAAGTTCAATTTAAAGATAGGGTAAAATCTCAGCTCAATCCCAAAGAAGGTATAGGATACAGAGCCACTCCACCTCCATACAACAACAAATACATTCATCCACTGAGTGAAGTTGCTGATAGGCTTGTTAATGAACCATTAGATGAGTCTATGATCACTGTAGATCCTGTTCTTGAAATCAGTCCTGAATCTAAAGAAGATCTCATTAAAAATGAAGACTGTGAGTGAAAAGAAGCTGAAAAAGGACACAAAACAATGAGTGTACCCATAGCAGCCACAAAACCCAGTATGAAAGGAAAAGAGAAGATGAGTGTATGCCATGCTACTCCCCAGATTTCTATACCTTCTAACTGTAACACTACATCTTCCTCAAAAGGTAATAAAAGGGGTAAGACCGTTCCAATCTGCACCTGCCAAAAGCATGGTGTCCAAAAGTTTGTTAAACAACAGCAAGTAAGGGGAAATCAAAGGAACAAGCATCAGTTATGGTCTGATAAAACTGGTTCTCAAATCAAAACAGTCAAAAGATGTTTCCATTGTGACAGAAAAAACCATTTGGCCAGACATTGCTTGTACAAACCATCTGTTGCAAAACAGACGGTGGTTCAGAAACAGGCATTTGTTAAAAACACAAAAAATCTTAAGGTCAAACCACCTGTTGTACCAGTTCCAAAGAAAACAGTTGATCACAGATTCTCCAAAGTAAATAAAAAACAGTCCACACATCAAAAACAAGTTTTAGCAAAACCAAAATCAAATTTTAAATAGACATGGTGTGTTAAAGGCAAAAACTCAGGTGAAACTTTTGATACAAATGTTGAAATTGCCAAGTCTAAAGTTGAGACTGGTAGTGCAACCTCTGAAGCTGTTAGCACTACAGACTCAGTTCAGGCTGCTAAGCTCAATATTGGGACTGGTAATGAATCATCTGAGACTGTTATTGCAAAGGATGGACAAAACACCTGGATACCTCATGTCATAACTAAATACTCTCCAAAGAATCCATCAGTGGATCTCACTAAGTATAAGAAGTCAAAGACAGTGTTTAGTTATGTCAATGCACAAGGACAACCCAAACCCAACTTGGTTTGGGTTTACTCCACTACTAACTAAGCTTTTATTTGTGCAGGGCAACCACAGGTCACAACATAAAACAAGATGGCATTTGGACAGTGGCTGCTCTAGACATATGACAGGCAATTCTGAATGCTTGTCAAATTTCAAAGGCTTTGAAGGAGGTTTTGTTGCATTTGGAGGAAATTCCAAGGGAGGTAAGGTCACAGGTAAAGGTACTGTAAAAGCAGGCAATATGCTTTTCAATGATGTTTTGTATGTTGAACAGCTGAAATACAATTTATTAAGTGTGTCTCAAATCTGTGATAAACAAAATATTGTTGTCTTCACAGCTTCTGAGTGCATTGTTCTTTCAAAGGATTTTAAAATACCTGAAAATCTTGTTTTATTTAGAACACCAAGAAAGGACAATGTCTACTGTCTGGACACAGATCTTATATCCAAATCAAGTATTTTAAGCTGTTTGATATCCAAAGCATCATCTAATGAGTCTGCTTTTTGGCACAAAAGAATGTGTCACATGAACTTCAAATCCATGAATGTGCTGGTCAAAAAGAATTTGGTAAGAGGTTTACCACAAAAGGAGTTCATTTGTGATGATCATTGTGTAGCATGCCTTAAAGGCAAGCAACACAAATCTTCTCATAAGGCCAAAGAAGTAAATTCAATCTCATCTGCTCTTCATCTTATTCATATGGACCTCTTTGGTCCAACATCTGTTTTGAGTTTGAATAAAAGAGCTTACTGTTTAGTCATTGTTGATGATTTCACCAGATTCACATGGGTATACTTTCTTAGGTCTAAAGATGAAACTGCTGAGCTAGTTAAATATTTTATTCTTAAGATAGAAAACCAATCCAACTTAAAAGTTAAGGTGATTAGATCAGACAATGGGACTGAGTTTAAAAACCATATCCTAAACAGTTTCTGTGAGTCTAAAGGCATTGATAGGCAATATAGTGCACCAAGAACACCACAGCAAAATGGTGTAGCTGAAAGAAAGAACAAAACCTTAATTGAGGCTGCTAGAACCATGCTAGCTGATTCCAAACTGCTTATGACCTTTTGGGCAGAAGCAGTTAATACAGCTTGTTATGTTCTGAATAGGGTTCAGGTTGTTCAATCACAAGGGAAAACTCCGTATGAGTTATTCCATCATAGAGTCCCCTTAATAGCCTTTCTTAAGTCTTTTGGTTGTTGACGTACCATTCTTCACACTAAGACTCACTTAGGAAAGTTTGAAAGCAAGGCTAAAGAAGGTTTCTTTGTAGGATACTCCACACAAAGCAAAGCCTATAGAGTATATAACAGTGTGTCTAAAACCATTGAAGAAAGTGCCAATGTTGAATTTAATGAAATCACTGCAAATGTCAAAGGCACTGGTCCTGATTGGTTGTTTGATTTAGATTCACTAATTAATTCTCTGAGCTTTGTTGAGTATAATGCAGAAACTGGTGAAAACAGGGTTGAAGCTGCCAACACAAATTCTCATGCTGGTAGCTCAAATGATCAAGCTGTTGGTACAAAGATTCAGACTGATGCAGATTCTGGCCAACGGGATGAGTATATGGTCATACCACTTCTATCTTGTGACCCACCAGGGGTACTGGATGAACAACATGATTCAAATCCAAACTATGAAGTGCCAATCCCAAGTCCTGAGGGAACAACTCCATCACAAAGGGAAACAGTCCCAGATTCAAGTCAAGTTGTTCCTGAAGCTGAACCATCAAGTGGTCCTGATGGAGATGATACAAATCTAGGAATCTCTTTCAGACAGACAGAGAGCCAACACTCTGAGTTCACAAGTATCATCCTCTCAATCATATAATGGGTGATCCACGCACTCCTATGCAGACAAGGACAGTGTTTCACAAAGAGTCTACTAATGCTGACTAATCAGTTCCAGAATTCAGTCTAGCTGCCTTTGAACATGCTTGTTTCATGTCACAGTTAGAACCAAAGAAGGCATCAGAGGCGTTGAAAGACCCATCTTGGATTGAGGCAATGCAGGAAGAACTACTACAGTTCAAAATTCAGAATGTATGGACTATAGTTGATCTTCCTAAAGGCAAGAGGGCAATTGGTACACGATGGGTTTTCAGAAACAAGAAGGATGAGAGAGGGATAGTCATCAAGAACAAAGCAAGACTGGTAGCACAGGGATACACACAAGAAGAAGGAATAGACTATGATGATGTATTTGCTCCAGTGGCACGAATTGAAGCCATCAGACTGTTCCTAGCCTATGCAAGCTTCAAAGGATTTAAGGTGTTTCAAATGGATGTGAAGTCTGCTTTTCTATATGGCACAATTGAAGAAGAGGTCTATGTGTGTCAACCTCCTGGATTTGAGGACTACAAGTATCCAGACAGAGTCTAAAAATTAGACAAAGCCCTCTATGGACTCCACCAAGCCCCTAGAGCATGGTATGACACTCTGTCATCATATCTTCTACATAATGGATTCAAGATAGGTACACTGGACAAAATTTTAATCACAAAGTCCATCAGTTCTGAGATTCTGCTTGTTCAGATATACGTTGATGATATTATCTTTGGGTCTACCAATGACAGTCTGTGCAAGGAGTTTGAGGCATTAATGCACAAAAAGTTTCAAATGAGTTCAATGGGGGAACTCACCTTCTTTCTAGGATTGCAGGTTAAGCAAAAGCCTACAGTGCTATTTATAAGTCAATCAAAGTATGTTAAAGACATACTGGAAAAGTTTTGTTACAAAGATACTAAAGTTGCAAGTACTCCAATGGACACTCACAAACAGCTTGATGCAGACAAAGATGGAGTAGATGAGGACATTCATCTATACAGATCCTTGATAGGATCACTTATGTATCTAACATCTTCTAGACCTGATATAATGTTTGCTATTTGTGTTTGTGCCAGGTTTCAATGTGCTCCAAAGGACTCACATCTGTTTGCTGTTAAGAGAATCTTTAGATATCTCAAAGGTCAACCACATTTGGGCCTCTGGTATCCTAAAGACTCTCCTCTTGAACTAACAGCCTATTCTGACAGTGATTATGGAGGATGCAACATTGACAGAAAGTCCACAATTGGTGGATGTCAATATCTAGGAGCAAGATTGGTCTCTTGGCAGTGTAAAAAGCAAACAACGGTCTCCACTTCATCTACTGAAGCAGAATATGTAGCAGCTGCAAGCTGCTGTTCCCAAGTGATGTGGATTCAAAATCAACTGAGAGACCATGGTATGAATTTCCTATCCACTCCTATTTACATTGACAACTCAAGTGCAATAAGCATTGTACAAAATCCGGTGAAATTTCCCAAAATCAAGCATATAGACATTAGATTTCATTTTATAAGGGACTGTAATGAGAAGAAATTAATCCAAGTTACCAAAATTCATAATGATGATCAGTTAGCTGATCTCTTTACAAAACCATTTGATGTAGGAAGATCCACCTTCCTAGTTTCAAATATTGGCATGGTTAATATGGATTAATTTGTTTTTCATCATTCTTTCTTATTTTATGAAATATATATCTATTTAATATGCTTGTTTAAGGGGGAGACACTGTTTCATTCGGATATGCTTATTTTTTCAACTAACATCTTGAGTCTTTTCTCAAGCGTCTAGTTCATTTTCTCGGACTGCTAGTTGTTTCACTTGATCTGTCAAAGTGTGCAGGGTAATTTGGTAACTTCCATAAGTGTGTGCGTGGGATTAAATATTTTCGAAACCTTTAAAGGTCCCAGTCTCGTTCAATTGTAACTACCAATTGCAAAATATCTTCCACGATCTTTCTTTTCTCTCTGAGCGATTTCCACACACATCCCTGAAACCCTAATTCCCCGATTGATTGTCAATGGAGTTTGTCAAAGAACATAACTGTCTTCCCTATTCTCTCAAACACGTTGACCTTCAACAATTCCACGCCATGATGGACTTCCTATGAAGCTCTCACATTCATCATGCTCTTACCATAAACCCCACAATATACATATCTCATATAGAGCAATTTTGGAAACATGCTTCTGTTCAAACCATCAATGGAGTCACTTCTTTGATTTCCAAGATTGATGGAACCACCATCACCATCACTGAAGATCTGATACGCCAACACTTGCATCTTCAAGATGCCACAGGTATAACCGACTTATCTCTTACTGCCTTACATGAAGGCCTTTTTGCTATAGGGTATAGGGGCCCTACTGATTCTTATACGTTCTTTAAAACTCATTTTGCCCCTAAGTGGAAATATCTAGTACATATTATACAGCAATGCATAAGCCCTAAAAGAACTGGTTGGTTAGAATTTTCCTCAAACATAGCCACTGCCTTAGTGTGTTTATCTACAGGCCAACAGTTCAATTTTTCTAATATGATTTTTCAGGGTATGCTAAGGCATCATGCCCTAAAACATGGGAAATTTTTTATGTATCCTAGATTTTTGGCTGAAATTATTGCAAGAACTTGCAGTAATTTCAATGTACATAAAAGGATTCATGTTTCCCATAGGCACTCTTTACCAATAATAAAACGTCTTCTAAAAACAAGTGCCAATTTTTGTCTATTGATGTCCCATTGCCCTCTGCAATGTTGGGCATCAATCCACTAAACAGAGGAGAAGGTCCTGAGCAGACTCAGCCTAACATCACTGCTTCACCTCCAGGACCCCAACCCACTCCTCATGATACAAATAATCCCTCTGATCCTTCTGTAAATCCCTCATCCCCACTCATATTATACAAAAGAAAAAGGGGTTCAGGAGCTCCTTCCTCCGCAGCCCAAATACAAGAGCCAAATGTCTCTGTGCAGGAGGACACTCCTGCACAGAATATCCAAAGGGCACCCACTGAGGACTCTCCCATCCTCAATTTGGAGGTGGACATCTCAACGGAAGATGTCCATATGGGTATTGTGGCTGACACTATTGTTGTTTCTGCACAAGAGGCACAGGACAGTGTCAACATACTTAAGACCACACCCATGGCAACAGAGGGTATGCAAGCACCTTCTGGAAGTCCCTAGAACCAATAAAAGAGGGGCCCAGAAGCTTCAACTTCTGGAATTCCTGCCAGTGATAGATCACAAACACCACACTTTTTTTGCTGATCTTGAGGCTAGTCTGCAACTCATGATTTTAACGGATCCTCAGCTGAAACCTGTTGTGGCAGCATTGGAATATTATCAATCCCTTATTGCTACACAGGGGGCCCAAATCAGAGCACTTCAACAGACAGTAGCCGCTCAAAATCAGAGGATGGATTATTTTCATAAGGGGTTCACCCTCTGTGGACATAAGATCATTCACCTTGAAAAGATGATTCGATCCCTCATGGCAAAGGTTGTAGGTCCTCCTGACCAAACCAATGCATCCAAAAAGGGGGAGAATCAGGAGATCCCTAAATCACTCCAAGAAGCTCCAGCTCCTACTCCAACAGTCTAAGATTCTAGGCTAACAGTCCCAACAGCTACTCAAGCTGTTAGCCTAGAAACTCAAGCTGCTCCCACAAGAACAATAGGAGTTGTTATTAGAGAAGGCAGTCAAGCTCCCATCAGTACAGTCCAAGCTACATCCTCTGCAACTAAGGATAAGGGCAAGGGCATTCTCATAGAATCTCCAAAGTACAAACTTTCATCCAGAGATGCCCAGGTTGCTCATGATGCTGAATTTGCTAGACAGTTAGCAGACGAACAAGATGAAATTCTAGACCAGCAAACCCATGTTCCAATGCAAGATGATGAAACCTTAGGGGGCGTGTAGGTCCCGAGAGGTTCCCAAAGTATATAGTTATAAGCTGTAGAGGGGGGGGGGGGGGAATACAGCAATTTAAAAACTAGACACTCTTTTCTCAATGTTTGTATGTATTATCAACAATTTGTTAATTACAAACAAGCTTGAATGCGGAATAGTTCAAGCTGAGATGACAGATACAACAGTATGCTTACTAGTCTAAGACAGACTCAAACTAGTATACAATGAATACACTCACTAAGAAGCACTCACTGTGTTTACAAGACTTAAAGGAACGGCTTATGTAAAACAGCTTATACACACAGATGCTGGTTTACACAGAAGGTTTGCATGCATGAAAATCACACTTGCACGTTCACTCTTGGGTTTCAGCACTTAGCTTTCTTCACACTTCTTTCTGACCTTAGAAGCTTCCTTTTATACTCACTTAGAGGATCTAAGAGAAACATCTTCATTGGACGGAATGAAAAGGAGAAGTCTTGTTGAAAAGACAACATAACCTTTTCTGCACTTTTCTGAAAAGCAGACTTGTCTTCTCTGTGCAGAACTTTTGTCTTTTTACTTTGTCTACTGTTGCATTGCCTTTAACTAATTTAGGAATGTCAACTTTGCGTCTTTCTTCCTTGTAAAGGCCTATTTTGATATAAGAAAAAGGTCTGTCACCCTTTTTCAAATAACCTTTTGTCTTCATGTTACAGAACAGCTGGGCAGGCTGAGCAGTTCTGTTTTCCACTTTGTCTTCGACTTTGTAAACTGATCTTGTAGGAAAAAACAATACATGATGAGTTTGGAACTAATTCCATAAAGTGTTAGCCTGTTCACAAAGAACAGGTTCTGTTCACAAAGAACATAACACTTTAAAATTGCCCAAGCTGCTCAACAGTGTAGAGCAGCGTAGACAGTTTATGTCCAGCCTGTTCAGCAGACAGAGCAGTTTGGACAAACTGTCTTAGTTGCAACACATGCAACATATAGAACAGCTTTAGACTGATATTGCAAATCATTTTCAGGTTTCAATAAGGAATATAACAGGCCTTAAATTCAACCTTCAAATGCATCAACAGGTTTGATTATAAATCTCCCCCTCAGATGTAGAACAGGTTTGACTGAGGCCTTTTTGTGCCTAACAATCTCCCCCTATTTGCAATAACCAGTCCAAGCTGGTCTTATCAAAAATCACTATATATTTTTACAGTACATTTTGCTGAATTGAAATTACAACATTACAGTAAAGTAAAAGATCAGTTTATATATACACTGATTCTTGATTACACTAGAACAACACATGTTCTTACAAGAGTACAACTAATGTACTAATGTATTTTACAACTGATGTAAAAGAAAAAATTACAACTTATGTAATAATGTACA
>JAANYP010007491.1:0-190250 GCA_020465985.1 Centrapalus pauciflorus
AGCTTTAAATGAAAAATTAATAGTCAACTATCTCTTCTAGGCATTGTGTTGCGATAATGATTTGATAGTTGATTGTTAATCTAGGATTTTATGTGTTTGTTGGTTCTTATGCATTGTGTTGCGATAATAGGATTGGCAAATCATAAAGTTTGATTTATAAAGTGACAAAGTCAATTTGTTGGATTTCGGTGTTAATCGATTATCTTTATGCATTGTGTTGCGATTATAAGATTAATTGGTTAATATTGGAGTTTGATGAGTTGCTTTGTTTTCATCACGTGGTTATAAAGATTAAATATTTTAACTTGAAGTATTGGAGTTTGATGAGTTGCTTTGTTTTCATCACGTGGTTATCAAGATTAAATATTTTAACTTGAAGTAATTAAATAATCGGTAAATTAAACTGAAATCCGGGCTTAATTGAATTAAAAATTGGTTATCAACTGATTTGTCTTTAGTCAATCAATTCAATCCATCGCCAGTTAATTATAGTTTTCTAATTCCAAGTGGGTGACGTTTTCGTAATATAAGAGTTCGATTCAGGTGTCGTTACTTGCTTGCTTTAGTCGTTTAGTTTAATTCTTGTTTGCTAAAATTAGTTTTTTTATTTTAATATTAAAAATCCAAAAATATTAGTTTAACTTTTTATTCTTGTGTTACTTAGTTTGCTATAGTTATCCTGTTAGTTAAATTTAAGTATTGTCTCTAAGTTGATAACTTCCTCAAAAGGTCAAAAATAGCTGAATATTGGTTTAGGTTGTAGTATTTGAGTCTCCAATCTTTATTCCGTTCCCTGAGTTCGATAAATCCTGGGTGATTCTTAAAGCTATATTGCACATGATTGGTACACTGCCAGTTGTGTAATTTATACTTTGGGTTCATTTAGATATTAAAACCTGAGGTGTGTTTTACACGCGTCACTGAGCCGAAAGGAACGGGTTAAACCTTTGAAAGTCTGAGCTTTGGTCATGACTATATAGTCAAACCTAAACTCTCAAGTCCGCGAGGCACAAGAAGAAGCAGTCAAGGAGGGTAATCTACTGGATGAAGCCTTGAGAGGAATGGATAAGCAATTTGAAATCAAGCCAGACGGATGTCGGTACTTCATGGGCAGAATTTGGCTACCAAAATTCGGAGGAGTAAGAAAGCTGGTCATGGATGAAGGGCATAAAACAAGAAATGCTATTCATCCAGGGTCAGATAAGATGTACCAAGACTTGAAGGAAATGTACTGGTGGCCAAACATGAAGGCTGACATTGCTACCTATGTCAGCAAGTGCTTAAAATGTTTGAAGGGTAAGGCTGAGCACCAGAAACCATCAGGATTGTTAGTTCAACCAGAAATACCCCAGTGGAAGTGGGAAAACATCACCATGGACTTCATCACCAAGTTGTCGAAGACTTCTGAAGGTTATGACACCATTTGGGTGATTGTGGATCGACTTACCAAGACCGCACACTTCCTGCCAATCAAGGAGACTGATAAGATGGATAAGTTAACACGAATCTATCTTAAAGAAGTCGTCTCAAGGCATGGAGTGCCAGTATCAATTATATCAGACAGGGACAGCTGACTCACATCAAAATTTTGGCAATCGTTGCAAAAAGCACTGGGTACATGTCTAGATATGAGCACAACCTATCACCCGCAAACGGATGGTCAGAGTGAAAGGACGATTCAGACTTTGGAAGACATGCTAAGGGCATGCGTTATCGACTTTGGCAAAAGTTAGGACATGAACTTGCCATTAGTCGAGTTTCACTATAACAACAACTATCACTCGAGTATTAAGACCGCCCCATTCGAGGCACTCTATGGGCGAAAGTGTCGATCACCACTTTGTTGGGCCGAAGTAGGAGATAGTCAGATTACTGGACCCGAGATCATCCAAGAGACTACAGAAAAGATAGCCCAGATTCGTAACCGATTAAAGATCACGCGGGATCGACAGAAAAGTTATGCAGACGTTCGACGGAAGGATTTGGAATTTCAAGAGGGAAATCAAGTAATGTTGAAAGTCTCGCCTTGGAAAGGCGTAATCCGTTTTGGGAAAAGAGGAAAACTCAATCCTCGTTATATCGGACCATTCAAGATCACCAAAAGAATTGGTCCGGTAGCTTACCGACTCGATCTGCCCCCGGAGCTTAGTAACGTTCATAATACCTTCCACGTGTCCAATCTTAAGAAGTGCCTGGCTGATGAAACACTTGTTATACCCATGGACGAGCTAGAATTAGATGATAAGTTGAACTTCATTGAGCAACCTGTAGAAATAATGGACCGAGAAGTCAAGAAACTAAAACACAGCCGGATCCCGATAATAAAAGTCAGATGGAACTCTAAGCGAGGTCCTGAGTTTACGTGGGAACGCGAAGATCAGTTCCGAGAAAAATACCCTCAGCTGTTCTCAAATACTAAAGCAGTGGAGAACACGAGCTAATTTCGGGACGAAATTCCCTTAACAGGGGGAGACTGTAACATCCGACACTAAACCAGGTTAGCAACAATGACCTAATCTGTATTTAATAGCCAATTATAATCTAATCAGGGGTCAGTAGAAATTAATCAAGTGATTAACAATGGTTATTAGAAAATCCAACTCAATTAGAATCAAATTCATCGGTGCGATGAATCGGGAAATCAATTAATTAGATCAATTTACGTTATGAGGGATTAATTCAACTAAGTTCATAATTAATATATGATTAGTGACACTAATCAAACACTTTACAATTACTTAACATTAATTATGCAAGACTAGAACAATTCATTAAAACAATGCATCCATAAGTATTTATGAAATTACATAAAAAGGGAAATACAAGAATACATTTCTAAATACATGTATATGGCCGGCCTATGGGGGGTACCCCATAGAGGTTGACTTTAAATATTTTAATATTACTATAAACACCATCATTTTGTTTAAAAGTGCACTCTTCCTTTTCATCCCATGCCTTTCATCTTTTGAAAGACCAAAAATTTCTCTATAAATAGAGAGGCATTTCATTCATTTTCATCAAACCAAAAACCCTTCTCTCTCTCTCTAAAATCCGGATCCTCACACACACACATTACAAACCTTTTCATTCAAGTGTTCTTGGTGAAATTCAAGTGTTCTTGGTCCAAATCTTGCAAGGATTTCAACTTCTACTCAAAATCATACTCTAAACACTTCAAAGTAAGTAAATACCAACTTATTTAATCATACATTTATATTTATATAAGTCTTGCATAATATATATAATCACCAACAACAACAAGTTTCATAAAAACTCAAGTTTATAAGTTTCTAGTTTTTGTTTTTAAGTTGTTTCTTTAAATGTGTTTATGAATATATAAACACATCATAAAAGTGTTAATATTATGAAAACAAGTAATATATATGTGTTTTATAACTTGTATACAAGTAGTCTTTGAATAAACAACAAGAATCATAAGTTATTTCAAGTTTATAAACTCCTGATTTTCGGCAGAAAATTTGTATCGACTTTGAATATTCATAACTAATTCATAACTTAACGAAATGAGTTTATTCTTGTCTCAAACGTTAGATCTATGTGTTAACTATAGATCTGGAAGTTTTCATAATTTATTTGGAGTTTAAGACCTCCAGAAATTATTTGGGAAACCGAAAGTTTGACAGCTCAAAAATGGCCAACATAGGGTTTTTTAACGAGCTTTTTCACCAACCTAAACATCTCGAAAAATGGTCGTTCTTGATTCTAAAAATCCTTTGTATATAGTAGTTTAATGTCCTAGATAACCAAAGCCTAAACCTCCGAAAAGCTGAAAAATTATATATATATATATATATATATATATATATATATATATATATATATATATATATATATATATATATATATATATATATATATATATATATATATATATATATATATATATATATATATATATATAAATTTGACGTTTTAAGTGGGTTTTATTTATAAACTTGTAATGTTGGGTGCTTTAAGACATAAAAAACTATAAATATATATATTATCATATATTAGAGATATTAAGTCCTTATTATCATTTAGGGCTCGATTAAACTCACTCGGTGCATCATCCATCCACTTTCGCAAAATAGCATTTTTCGTTCGTTTTTGCCATCACAAGTTCGGTGAGTCCTCATAGCCCCTATTTTCACAATGTTATGTTTTGGGGTTGAAGTACATGCTTTGTTTTTATATGGACACGAAAACAACTTCATTTCTATTATGTATTACACATGTGGTTCCATCCGCCCTTATATCATGAACCGTTAATTGCATTTATTTGTAAGCGCGAATATATTGTGGATAGATCTATAGGGAGTCATGTCCCCCATTCGGGTTAGTTCGGGTCGGCTAACAGCGAGTGCATATATATTTAACACACGGTATTACGTATGGGAATACTGCACAGGGCAAACTCATTTTAATTAAGCTTCGGTTGCATGATGGTTTATATGTAATACATAACATGGAATTTATGATTTTATAAATTCAAACTCTACTATTGTTGTCCATAGAAGTCAGATTTACGTGTAAACCTATGAGCTCACCAACAATTTTTGTTGACGTATTTTAGCGTGTATTTTTTGGAAATTAAGGCAAGTATGCCTTCGGACGTATTTACTTTCAAACTTCCGCATCCATGGAGTCGCATGCATATTCAAAACTAACGGTGATTTAGCTGCATTATTTTGGATATTTTAATTATGTAATTAAATCTCTGTATTATGCGAACTTCTTTTCTCATATCAGACTATGTAAAACATTACTATATTTTGAAGTTTTAATGATGTATCTTAAAAACGTCCATATAGTGGTCGTTGTTTATGATTATGGTTATGTTTCCGCGACGTCGCACTTCGTTGCCAACCGGGGTAACGGGGCGTGACATCTGGTATGCACGGGTTCTTGCAGTTGGAGTTGCGGCTGAATTTTTCATCGTAGAACCTCCAGCTGATGATTATGATTGGCCTCGTTGTCCACTACGACACGGATACATGAAGTGTCCACGCTTTCCACATTTAGCACATCCAAGTCCTCGCTGGGGGCATTCTTCACTGTTGTGGCCGATTCTGCTACATGCATAACAAGTGACGTCGTCCGGATTACACAATCCCATATGCGATTTTCTGCATCTCTTGCAGAATCGTGGTTCGCTCGTGAGAGAATAAGCTTGAGCTTTCTGAGGCGAGTTGTATTGTTGAGACTGCTGGGGTTGCTGGGACTGTGACTTGTTTGGCTTAAAGAATCTGCCGAATCTTTGCTTCTTTGGAGGAGAAGGACATGTCGGGTTAGTCGATGGAGCATAGAGTTGATCGTCGTACTCTAGATATCCCCTCTCAATCTGCCTTGCCACTTCAACCATTTCCAGATAAGATTTATACTTTATCACTCATTGGGTGTCTGTATCTCGGATTAAGCCCTCCACGAAATCGGTTCATCTTTCTTTCTTCAGTGGCTACTTGACATGAGGAATAGCCACAGAGTCGCGAGAATTCATGCTCGTACTCATCTACAGTCTTGGTTCCTTGGGTTATTTGCATCAGTTGAACCTCCATTTTGTCTTTTTGGTCAACAGGACAATATTTCGCATTAAACATTTCTAGAAATTGATCCCATTCCAAAGTCTAAATAACCTCTTCTCCGTATATACTTCTCTGAGTCTTCCACCAAGCATGGGCAGCGCCGACGAATAAAGCAGATGCGTAACTCACTTTCTTGGATTCTAAGCAGTCAGAAATTCTGAAGATTTCTTCAGTATGACTTATCCAATCCATCGCCTGGATTGGGTTGACTGTACTCTCAAAGTTAAGGGTACCGCTTGCTTTAAAATCTTTAAACTTACAGCCTTTCGGCTGCTCAATTTGGGCATTGGGGTTTGAGTTATCAGAATCAGATTCATCATTCTGGACTTGTTTATCTTTTCTCTTATTCTTTTTATCAGCACGTCTTTTTGCTTCGGCATCATCTCTAGCCTGAAGCTGTTCTTGCATATTCTTGTTTTGTTGTTCTGAGTGTTGGGCTAATAGTTGTTGTACCATTTCAAACATTTGCTGGGGGGTCATGTTGTTGGGAATGTCACCTGATCCTGACATCTTAACTGAAAATTAAAATCATTTAACTATCAATTTATAGACTTAGATCTATGTACCCTTTTTCCCATCCTAACAGTCTGTACATCCTATCTCAGTTCAAACCACCTAAATGATTGATACATATGTATTGCTTCAATTTGAGACCAAGTATTACTCACGTAATACTTGATTCACTCAAACTATGGGCTCTGATACCATCCTGTGAAAACCACCCCTTACGGGGCAGTCGTCACGAGTCTAGGTCCCACATCATGCAACACGATATCAATCATAACTAAGATAGAGTAGTTATATTGCGGAATTTTAAATTACAAGTACAAACATTAGGATTAAGTTTAATACAGTTTACAGTTTTTAAATTAAACTTATAAAGGGTACAATACTAATCTATTTCATGTCATCATACATTCAAATCAAATCTACCCAGACCACCACAATTATCGTCTGCCAATCTGTACCAAAAGGTTGTTGAGTAGTGGTCTATAGAATACTTCAATCTTGATCTTGTAAGACCTAAGAACTAGCTCCAGCAGGTGACTTTCCTTTATCTTTTCCTGTAAAAAGTGTAAACAACATCTGTAAGCAAAGCTTAGTGAGAATATAGATTTTCAGATTACATGCATTAATCAAGCGGATCATGGGTCTAGCGTGATATGTCTTGACTGCCGCTACAACCACTCATGATTGAGACATAGTAGTCATAGAGTCGGATGATGTTCAAGCCACGCTCACGCTTTAATCGTGGGGATCAGCCACATACTGGGCTAGCTACCAGTAAATCAACATGGCGGAACATCGGAGTATCATTACCAAGTTCAATAGAACTGGTGAAATAGCATGATCTAGTACAATAGACCGTCAAGGCTAATCATTCTAAGCTGAATCGATATGTCAAAGGTGCGAGCAATAATGAAAGCATAAGTCATCAAGGTCATGATAACAATAATCTCATAGCAATATCTGAAACGAACTGTAAATTCAATGTCATGCGAAATGATAAATCAAATAGCTATCATGATCCACAGGGCATCACCAAACCATGGTGAGCATAGGTCACAATCCAGCTGATCATATATGAATGTCAAATTTATCTATCATCAACAATATGTCTCAACCGGAAATTTCGCATGTAAAGCTGATTATCTATAACTCACTGGTTCTGTGGTCTTTATCAAGCAGATTTAAAATCCACCACCTGAGTTATCCCTGGATTTTATCTTTAATCTTTGTCTATCTGATCTCTGTCAATTCTTTTCAATTCTGTGACCCGCTTTTAATATCTTTAAATCTTTAGATCTTTGTTTAGAATTTAACTGAACCTGTCCAGAATTATATCATATCATATCATTAGCTTTTAGCTTTAAAATCTTTATTTTATCTGATTCTGATAACTGATAACTCATCAATCGTTTCGTTCATTTTCTTTTGTTTCTTTGAATTCTCAAAAGATATATATATATATATATATATATATATATATATATATATATATATATATATATAATCATGTTGCTTTATTGATCTTTAATCATTATTTTAAAATATCAAAGTAAGACATTCGGATTCGGACCACCCGGACTCGGACATCCGGATTCGGACCATCCGAGTTCGGATCATTCCGGATTGGGCCATCCTGACCCGAATCATCCGGACCGAATTAGGTCATCCGAAGTAGGCATCCGAATTTGGGACCATCCAGATTCGGATCAACATTCATCCGAGATGGACATCTCATCCGAAGTAGGCATTATCCGAAATGGCACCATATCCGAATTCGGGTCATCCGAATTCGGATCCCAAGACTTATAAATTTTCCAGAAATTGTTCTTGGTGTTCTAAGCTTTATTCATACGGATTTTTACTAAAATTCCTCTAAACTCATTTTTATTAACATGCAACTTAATATAAAGTTATATTATCATATTTAGGATGTTTTTATACAATTTTCCCTATTATAAACACATTAAACCGTCCAAAATCGTCCAAATTCAACACTTTTTCACAAGAACATAATTTTACAATTCGTATTTCTCTTATATTTGGACGAATTAATCCATGATTTTTGTTTCTGTAACATCTAATGAGTTAAATACATGATTTCTAATCATTTTTAGCAACATGCATCAAAATCTATGCTTTGATATCTTTACTTTTCGGTTTTTCCTAAAAACCGAACCAAACACCTAAATTTCAAAATTTAAGACATTATTACCTTTAAATCTTGCAAATTCTTGATATTTGATGATTGTTGTAACCTCCTATTTTCTTGAATCTTTCATTTAATTGCAATTTATGATGAATTTGTTGAAAGGCTTGAAGAAGCCGTCGCTTAGAGAGAAGGAAGAGAGAGAGTTAATTTTTTGGTGTTAATGATCATTAAATCTCATTTTGAGGTTTTTATATGTTCATTTTGATAAATACCCATTTAACTCCCTACACTTTTGCATATTACATGTCTTTTAATTTGATTATCTAAATAGTTTGAAACAATTATATAATTTAATTAAATAACTTCATCACTTAATTAAATTACAAAACAAATATTGTAATTAAAATTACATCAGTGAATCAAATACTGGAATTAAAACTGGGTCAAAAGCTAGGTTGTTACATATATATCCAATTTAATTATTAATATCACATATATTATTCTCTTCAACATCATTAATATAATATATACCCAAATTCATTATATTAATTATTTTTATAACATTTAATACTCATTTTTAATATTGTTTATTTATTAATGACCATTATACCCTTAATTATTTCTTCTTCAAAACTTCAAAATATAATATTTATCCAACTTAAATTAAAATATCATATCCCTTTTAGATCACTTAATGTTAACAATATCCATTTCGTCCTCAAGAAAAGAATGAAAATTTACTTGGTCCAGAAGTACCATATCTTAGTGCAATTGGAGCTTTAATGTATCTTACTAACCGTACAAAACATAACATTTCTTTGCTGTAAATCTTTTTGCAAGATTTAGTTTAGCTCCTAAACAACGACATTGGGAGTCAAACACATTTTCTGGTACCTTCGAGGAACCACTGATTTAGGATTATTTTATTCTAACAATTCGATAGAAGGTTTACTTGGTTATGTATATGCAGGTTATTTACCTAATTCTATATATAACATTTACCAAGGTAAATGTCCTATTCATATAGTATTCATAAGACACTATTCATAAGATTAATATGGTTTATATTCAACCACTTTTCCTAACCTATTCACATGATTTTATTTATTTATTTATTTTTAAATACTTTCTAACCTATTAATTAATTAATTATATTAATAACATTTACAAAAGTAAATGTTACTATTCATAAGCTATTCATAGCAATAGTAAAACTAAAATACTAATATATACAACTTTGTGTAATAATTTAAAGAAAAGATTTGTAGCTCAATTGGTTAGTGTGTTGTTTGTGATGGGAGAGGTCATGACTTCAATTCTTCTTGACTTCAAGAATATTGTTATTAATATTAACTTAATTGGGTTTTTACATGTTGAGTTAAAAACTAATATATTTTTATTTTAAAATATTACTTTGACATAAAGTAAACTAATTTACTATTAAACATTTTATTTCTTAAATATATTTTAAGAAAATATGTCTTCTTTCTTCATGAATGCTTGAATAATAATGGTCCTATTTTTTATACACTACCATAAATACAATTGTATAATTATTATTATTTATATGATTTTTTAGTTCCTCCAAACTTCAAAGTCAATTGTATATACATAAAACAGATAACATGAGACAATGATTAATGTTGATGAATGATTATCATGTTCATGAGTGTATGGAATTCTTTTTACAAAAAATTGTATAAATAATTTTTTGATGTTTAATAATAATTATGCAGCTGTATTTCTATTTTTATTTTATATTGCGATCACTTTTTTATTTGTACCAGGTATTTTAAAGTAAAAACTTTTTAAGTGACTTTATATAGGTTTTTTTCGTTATTAGTAATAATTATATAGTTAATAAATTAAATTTTAATTGATGTTGTTGATTATTACTAAATGAAGCTGTGATGGATAACAAATTTCGAATGGACAGAATTGTATGGATGTGAAAAAGTTAAAATAAAAAACAAGTAAACTAGAAGATTTTGTTGATTTTTATTCCTTTTCATATTTTTTTTTAAATTGACATTGATATTTTTTTAATCTTTTTCAACATACTTTGGAATCGAAAGTTATATTCTGATTGTGGTGGTGTGAACAATTTTTGAATCGAACGTTGTATTCAAAGTCAATAACACATAATTTCGAAAATTGTAATATATTTAATAGAAATAACATAACATTTTGCTTCAAATATCAAATATGTATGTTAATATGTTAGCTTTATATATTTTAATATTTTTCGTATGACATTAAATCCCGCCGCGAAGCGCGGGCAAATTTCCTCGTCCATACAAAGAAAGATCTCAAACAGGATACATGTTTTTAAATGGTGGTACCGTAATTTCCTGGCGTTCTTGTTAGTACATCCTGTGTGATGATAGCAGTCTAAATGTAGATAGTTCTTTTGTAATATTTCAGGCTTCGTAATTACCAGTTAACACACATGTTTGATATTGGTTATATATGTTTGATCGTGTTTGTGATTGATGTTTACTTAAGTTTAAAGATAAGTTCAAACATAAGTTCAAACTTAAGTTCAAACATAAGTTCAAAGGTAAGTTCATACATAAGTTCTAGAAGAAGTTCAAATACAAGTTCTAGAATAAGTTCAAAGCCAGGTTCAAACTTATTGGTGGAAAGTTCGTGGGCTTGGGCCTTCACGAACTTGTATGGGCCAAGTTCGAATTTAAGGCTTATAATTAAGGGTTAATCAGTTTTGATTAACGATCTTTGTAGATATTAACGTTCAGGGCGATTACGAACTTGTGAGTGTTTGCAGAGAGTTCTTGGAGAGATTCACGTGTCGGGACGTTCGTCGTTACGTCTATCATTGTGTTAGTCTTCGTGTTACGTGTGTGTGATCAATCCGTTAAATCCCTAACGAGGATTCCGCACTAGTTGGACGGTGTCGCGTCAAGATTGGATCCGTAGGTAGGTGACCTTACAAGTGGTATAAGAGACATAAGAGTGTTCATTGTGTTCATCTAAAACATTCTTGATTTCTTGGCGTTTTGACGGAAAAAATCACGTTTCTCATAGTTTTTCGAGTTATACAAGCAAAGCAACATAGAAAATTTCTTATTGGTTCATTTTTTTCAGTCGAAATCATTGTTTTTAATCTTAAAAACATTGGTTTAATCTGAAAACTTGAAAAAATAGAGTTTTTGGCCGTTTCTCGAACTTGCGGCGCTCGAACATAAAGGGGTATTAAGGTTTATTCGAACTTGTCATAAATACGCTCCTCACGAACTTAATTTAGGGCTTCAGAATTTGATTGAAATTCTGCTTGCTATCATCGAATTTGTCAGATTTTGAACTTGTCAGACAATTAGGTTTCCTTCGAACTTGTAAGAGGTTCGAACTTGTCAGATATTTTTCGAACTTGTCAGTCAGTCGACCTTGTTGATTTCGAACTTATCCAAATTCAAATTTTATTTTCAAACGAATTTAATCTTAAATTAATTCGAACTTTCCTAAGTTCGAAGGGGTTTAGTTTTAAATTAATTTTAAATTAAATAGTTTAAGTTCGAAAACAAAAAGTTTAGAAAAGGATGTCAAGTTTGCAAAAATTCATTGAAATGGACCACGAGGTCGGCAAGGCAAATTCTCCGCCAAAACTGATGAAGTTGGAAGACTACTATTGGTGGAAGGATAGGTTTGCTGATTTTGCTTATTTCAACAATATGCGCATGTGGATTTGTATCGATGAGGGTTACAGTCCACCTACGCAAGAGTTAGATGGTCATCAAAGAGTCTTAACATATCAAAATATGAAGAATGATGATAAGAAACTTTATGAGGCCGAGAACCGAGCTTTATCGATTATCCGTATGGCGTTACTTCAAGAAATTCTACACACCTTGAGAAATCATAGAACTGCTAAAGAGCTATGGGATGCTCTAGAGAAAAGGTGTGAGGGAAATCCAAGGGTTCGCAAGGGAAGAACTGAGATGTTGAAACAGCAGTTCGCCAATTTCAAAGCATTGAAAAGTGAAAAGCTGGATGAGACTATAACAAGATTCTATCATTTACTGACGGAGCTTGATACTCACAATGTCGATTATCAAGAGACTGAGAAGATAGAGAAGCTTCTTAATGCTTTACCTGCGAAGTGGGAAATGTACACAGCGCTTATCAAGCATGAAGAAGAAAAAATTTGAGACTCTTACTCTAGAAGGAGTTATAGGAATGCCGAGGGCGTACAACTTTCAGTTGCAAAAGAAGGAACGGGAATATGATCAGGTCCAAGATCCAGAAATGTATTTTGGAAAGACAAAACCGTCAATCGTAAGTGGACTGAAGTCAGCTACAACATTTTACTCGGGAGAAGAGCCTATCCCATTTGAGTCAGACGAAACTAGTAGTCGGGCATTCTTAGGATATTCTAAACCATAAGAAAAACTGACTCATTCAGCATTCACTTCTCAACACTACACAAAGATGCCTATGAGTGCACAATCGGCTGAAGATCATATGAATCTTTTGGCTTCGTTTGTTGCAGCATACGGAAATTGTGTTCAGGGGAAGATAAACGATCCTGCGTTATGGGATGAAGACTACGATCAGGTGGATCCTAATGACTTGGAGGAAATGGACCTTCAATGGCAACTGGCCATGGTGACTCAGAGGGTCAAAAGGTTCATGAAAAGAACAGGGAGAAATCTGAACGTAGGCAACAGTAAGGTTGGGTTTGACAAATCCAAGGTTAAGTGTTACAATTGTCAAGGATTTGGACACTTTGCAAGAGAGTGTCAACGACCCAAAGTAGAGAACTATCAGATGCAAACTCAGGGAAGATATCAGTCTGGTAGTTCGGGAAATCAAGCTGCCATCACTGGTCTGTTAACTAATGTGTCATCTGACAGACAGCTCGATGGAACTTACAATTGGAGTACTCATCTAGAGTCGAATGCTAGAGCCTTTATGGCTGAAGTAACAGAGACTGGGAATGACAGAGCAGAAGAAGTGGCAGAGGACATCACGCAGAGTGATACAAGTCCTTTGTTGGTGGAAAAGTCAGAGAATCAGACCATTCTGGAGTTTGCTGCGAAAATGGCTAACGTGGAATCGGATCACAAAAGGGTAACTCTAAACTTTTCTACATTTCATGACTTATGTGTTTTATGTGCTACTTCAAATGATAGGTTAAACTTAGTACTAGAAACACATAACAACTTAACTGCTCAGATCCAATCACTAAAATTAGATAATGCTAGTTTCTTAGATTTTAAGGAAGATCTAAGGAATAAGCTGAAAGCAGATGCTCACGATGTCATAGTTCTAAAAGACGAATTAAGTGAACAATGTGTCAGGATAGAACTTATGTATGAGCATGTTGAAGCTTTGACCAAAGAACTTACTATTAAGGAGGTAGAACTAGCAGAATCTAGAGTGAAGGTTGCTGAGGTAAATATTAAGCGTTAAAAGTTTAGGAACTCGTCTATAAACCTAGGGAACATCTTAGAAGCTCAAGGCAGTCTAAGAAACCAGTAGGATTAGGATATCAAGAGAGTCCTCCACCTTTCAACAATAATTATGTGCCTCAACCTCAGGATAAAACTGATGAACCAGTCGAGTCAGAGGTAGCAACTGAAACTGAATCTGATAAGGACAAATCAACTAAGGTGTCTAATACTAACTCTAAGATTAAGAAGGTCAAGTTTGTGCAGTCTTCTAGTAACCCAATACTAGGAGAAGCTAAGCCTGAAATTAATAATCAGCAAGAGGAAGTAGTCACGATAGTTGCACAGAAAGAAAATGACACTAGTGAGACACCAAAATCAATGGGCACTTATAAAAAGTCGACTGATAAGATGTCATGCTTTAGATGTCATGAGAAGGGTCATGTTGCGTCTAGCTGTCCGTAAAAGTAAGTAGAGTCTACACCCTCTAAACCAGAATCTAGACCTGTTGTAGGAAAGCAAGAACAACAAAGACCAGTACCTAGTATTGCTAGCACATGTAATTCTCAACATATAGAGAATAATGTGAATGCAACACCTAGGATAGCTGTTAGACAAGTACCTGTGTCGGTTAGACCAAATGAAGTGGTTAGAACTAATTCTCCGAATAGAGTTCCTAATCAGAATAGGTTAGGACCACAACAAGCTTACAGGAGTACAACACCTAGAAGGACTTACACTCCAGTTAGGTCTCACGCTCCTCAAAGACAACAGACACCAGGTAGAGCCCAGGGATATCAATCTGAAATGCTTTATAATAGAAACTATTCTAGGGCTCAACAACAAATGCCAACCCAAAGGCCAATAGTGAATTTAAATCACTCAGCACCACAACAGGTTCTCAATCAAAAACCCAAGTCACCTGAAAAGAGAGATGGGTATTTGAAGGAGTTCACGTATGTGGATGAGAATGGTATTACCAACTCAGTCATGGCTTGGGTTCCCCGTGATAACTAACTTGTTTTCTTTCATGTGCAGGAGCTAACTACAGGTCTAAACAACAAATAGTTCATTGACAGTGGTTGCTCTATTCACATGACTGGGGAAAGGAGTCTACTCACAGACTTCAAGGGAGGGAACAAGGGTTCTGTATCATTCGCTAGGAACAAGGGAGGTCATATCACTGGAACTGGAGTGGTCACTAATGGGACAATCACACATGATCAAGTTTACCATGTTGATAAACTTGATTACAATCTCATTTGCGTATCTCAAATCTGTGATAAGAAGAACTCAGTAATCTTTACTGAAACTGAGGCGTTAGTGCTGAAACCGGGATTTAAAGTACCTGAAGAGTGGATCATGATGAGAGCCCCAAGAAAGAATGATTTGTACATGATGGACATGAACATATCAGATTTGTTAATGGGAACAATTTGTATTCTATCCAAAGCTTCAGAGTCCGAATCCATCTTATGGCACAGATGCATGGCACACTTGCACCTAAGGAAAATGAATTACATCACTAAACATGGTCTGGTGCAAGGTGTCCCACTGAAGAGTTTTCAGTTTGATGATAAGTATGTATCATGCAAGAAAGGCACACAACACAAGAAGTCACACAAGTCAAAGACTCAGAACTCGACAGCTTCCACCTTCGATTTATTGTATATGGATCTCTTCGGTCCTATCAACAAAAGGAGTATAGGTGGTAGTTGGTATTGTTTAGTTATCACTGATGATTACTCACGTTTTTCTTGGGTTTTCTTTTTAGGTACAAAGGATGAAACAACTAGAAAGTTGATAGGGTTCTTAGACCAAGTGATGCAGAAGACCGGGCCTTAGAATACGTGGAGGCCCATGACCACATTGGCTCACTAAAATGGCCATAACTTGGGCCTCGGGTATCCGATTTGGGCTTATAATATATCAAAACGACCGTATGGATAGGCCCGACGTGTTGGCAAATAGCTGTAGGCGGTTTGGGCCCTGCTTTTCGCCCAAAAAGGCCCCGAAGACTACTTAATTTGCATTTTTCTATTTTTCTTTCAGTTTGGACTTTAGTTTTTTGGCCCGTGTGTTTAGCCCATTATCATTTTGGCCCGTTTATGTTTTTCTGCTTCTTTTTAATATTGTAATGTATGAACGTGGATGGTTACTTCCAATTTTTATGAAACTTCAATTTTCTCTCCCAAATTTGTGTTCTTGTGTGAACCAATTTTGAAGGCCAAATTCGCGGTATTCCTGTGAATCAACGTGAGTTTGGTTAAGATCTTCCGGGTATTCGTGGAATCAACAAATTATCTTTGGTTTTGTATTTGCTACGCTGCATCAGTTGGTATCAGAGCCGAACATCCTGTTCGAAATGCCTCCACGAAGACAGAGACCAGTGCACGAAGTTGAGATGGAGGAGCGACTTATGTCACGGATGGACCAGCGATTGGATCAGATGGTCGATCAACTGACCGATCGGATGGCGGAAATGATGAATCATGGTCACAATGATGAAGGAGATAATCCGTTTGCAGGTGACCGTTCGTCTTCCGATGATGAATCGGAGGGGCGGCCGAGGAACAATCATCGTAGGGATGATAACAGGCGTTAGGAGGCTGGAATGAAGATTGATATCCCAGAATTTGATGGGGTTAGTCTGAATCCAGAGGGTTTTATTGACTAGTTGGCTACCGTGGAAGAGGTTTTTGAATTTAAAGGGGTGCCGGAAAACAAAAGGGTTTCTTTGATCGCCACAAGACTTCGTGGTAGGGCTTCTGCGTGGTGGCAAAAATTGAAGTTAAATCGAACCAGGCTTGGGAAACCGAAGATCGAGACATGGAAGAAGATGAAAAAGTCACTACGGTCCAACTTTCTACCCCATAATTTTCAGCGGTTGATGTACCAAAGGCTCCAGAATTTGCGACAAGGGGCATGATCGGTGGATGATTACACGACTGAGTTCTACCAGTTGATCTCTCGGAATGATATTCAAGAGACGGAAGAACAACTTGTTGCCCGCTACACTGGCGGATTAAGGGTTCAGATTATGGACTCGGTGAATCTATTTGATCCGGTATCCGTTTCTGATGCATACCAAAGGGCGCTGGTTTTGGAGAAGCAGAACCGTCGTGGAGTTGGTTCGACTTCCACTGGTTTTGGTGGGGGAAATTCTGGATTGGGAGTTGTAACACCACGCTCGGTGCCTAATCAACCGAGACCAGGGGGTGTTAGTGCTGGTTCGACTTCACGGGGTATCGGTAGCGGGGGACTTAAGTGTTTTACATGTGGTGAACTTGGCCATCGACAGTCCGAGTGTAAAAGGGCTGGCAAAAGAACCATGTTCGCTAAGGAAGATTGGGGGCAGGAAGAGAATGATGGTTATGATGGAGGTCCAATGTATGATGAGGAAGTTGAGCAGGAGGAAGAATATGTGTCTGGAGATGTGGGTGTGAATCTGGTGGTGAGGCGTTCTTGTTTCACTCCAAAAGCTACTGATGAGGATTGGCTGAAGCACAACATTTTCCAGTCCACGTGTACCATCTTGGGTAGGGTTTGCACTTTTGTCATTGATTCAGGGAGTTGTGATAATCTGGTGTCTGAAGAAGCAGTTCAAAAGTTGTCCTTGAAAACAGAAAGTCACCCCAAGCCCTACAAGCTTCAGTGGTTGAAGAAAGGTGGTGAGGTAACAGTGTCTAAACGAGCTCTTGTTTCATTTTCTGTTGGTAAAACTTATAAGGACAATGTATGGTGTGATGTTGTTGTTATGGATGCTTGCCACTTACTGTTGGGTAGGCCATGGGAGTATGACCGTGAGATTGAACATAAGGGGCGGACCAATACTTATAGTTTCCTGTTTGGTGGGGTGAAGATAACTTTGGTTCCTAATAAGCCGAAGGAGTTGGTCACGAAGCCCTCGGGAACCCTCTTGACCCTTGCTCAATTTGAGGATGAATTGGGTGAGACAGATAATGTGTTTGTGTTGATAGGGAAAGAGATAATTGGGGAGGTTACAGTTCCCGATGCTATGGTCCCTTTACTTGATGAGTTTCGTGATGTGTTTCCAGCAGAGCTCCCTGATAGTTTGCCACCTCTACGTGACATCCAGCATCACATTGATTTGGAACCAGGTGCCCAGTTGCCCAATAGACCTCACTACAGGATGAGTCCTACCGAACATGAGGAGTTGCGCCGACAGGTTGAGGAGTTGGTTTCCAAAGGACATGTCAGGGAGAGTATGAGTCCTTGTGCTGTCCCTGCTTTGTTAACTCCCAAGAAAGATGGGACATGGCGTATGTGTGTTGATAGTCGTGCCATCAACAAGATCACAGTGAGGTATCGTTTTCCTATTCCTAGACTTGATGATTTACTTGATCAACTTAGTGGTGCTTTCGTGTTCACTAAACTGGATTTAAAGAGTGGGTACTATCAGATAAGGCTTAGGCCTCGTGATGAGTGGAAAACAGCATTTAAGACTCGTGAAGGGTTGTATGAATGGCTGGTTATGCCTTTTGGTTTGTCGAATGCTCCTAGTACATTTATGCGAGTGATGAACCAGTTGTTTAGACCTTATATTGGTAGATTTATGGTTGTTTATTTTGATGATATCCTTATATACAGTGCTAGCTTTGATGGGCATGTGGGTCATGTGCGGCAGGTTTTGACCTTACTTCGTAGGGATAGTTTGTATGCAGCTGAGAAGAAGTGTGTGTTTATGGTACCTAAGGTGCTGTTTTTGGGGTATGTTGTTTCTGGGGAGGGTATACAGGTGGATGAGTCCAAGGTTGATGCTGTGAGGCATTGGCCAACTCCCAGGTCAATAACTGAGGTGAGAAGCTTTCATGGTCTTGCATCTTTTTACAGGAGGTTCATACCACACTTCAGTTCCATCATGGCACTAGTGACTGATTGTATGAAAGGGAAGTCCTTTACTTGGACTGAGGGGGCCGACTCTGCTTTTCAGTTGATCAAGGAGCGACTTACCTGAGCCCCATTGCTAGTGTTACCTGACTTCTCACGGGTGTTTGAGTTACACACAGAAGCTTCCCATGTGGGCATTGGGGGTGTTTTGAGCCAAGGGGGGAGACCCATAGCTTATTTCAGTGAGAAGTTGACAGGAGCAAAGCTGCGTTATAGTACTTATGATGTAGAATTCTATGCTGTGGTTCAAGCTGTTAAACATTGGCGACACTACCTGTTTCACAAGGAATTTGTGTTGTTCACAGATCATGACTCTTTGAGGCATATTCGTAGCCAAGATAAGGTTTCACACAAGCATGCTAGGTGGATGGCATTTTTGGAGAAGTTTACTTTTGTGGTGAAGCATAAATCTGGGGTGTCGAATCGAGTGGCAGATGCATTGAGTAGGAGGAGCAATCTGCTAGTGTCTATGCGGGTGGGTGTACCGGGGCTTGACTCCATCATGGAGCAGCTAACAGTTGATCCATACTTCTCTGTTATTTTGCAGGATATCAGCTCTGGAAAAATATCAGATTTTGTTGTGCATGATGGTTTTCTTTTCAAGGGGAACCAATTGTGTATTCCTGATTCCAGTCTTCGTTTACACATTATCAGGGAGTTACATGGTGAAGGGCATGTGGGCCGGGATCGTACTTTGCAGTTGGTGCAGTCTTCTTATTTCTGGCCTACTATTCGGAAAGAGGTCGACCGGTTTGTTAAAAGGTGTAGGATCTGTCAGACTTCCAAGGGAACAGCCACCAATGCTGGACTCTATATGCCGTTGCCTGTCCCTTCACAGCCTTGGGTGGACATCAGCATGGACTTTGTGCTGGGGTTGCCTCGTACTCAGCGTGGTAATGATTCTATCTTTGTTGTTGTCGATCGTTTTTCGAAGATGGTTCACTTTATACCATGCAAGAAGACGACAGATGCAGTTAATGTGGCTTTGTTGTTCTTTCGGGAGGTATATCGTCTGCATGGATTGCCATCCTTTATTGTTTCAGATCGGGACACTCGGTTTTTGAGTCACTTTTGGCGCAGTTTGTGGAAAATGGTCAACACGCAGCTCAACTTCAGCAGTGCTTATCATCCTCAAACAGATGGGCAAACTGAAGTGGTGAATCGGTCCCTTGGAAACCTTTTGAGATGTTTGGTGGGTGATCATGTGAAGGCATGGGATCAAAAGCTTTGTCAGGCTGAATTTGCTCATAATCATGTTGTTAATAGAAGCACTGGTTTTAGCCCATTTGCAGTGGTGTATTCAGCCCAGCCTCGAGGCCCATTGGATTTACTGACTCTCCCTGTTTCAGGTTCCGTTCCAAAGAAAGTGCAGGATTTCGTTGTTGGGTTACATGAGGTTCATAAAGCTGTGCATGATAACTTGGTTCGGGCTAACGCCAAGTACAAACAAGATGCAGATCAAAGGCGTAGGCATGTCGATTTTGAGGTCGGTGACTTTGTTTGGGCAGTTTTGACTAAGGACCGTTTCCCGGTGGGTGAATACAACAAACTGTCAGCAAAGAAGATTGGACCAGTGGAGATTTTGGAGAAGATCAACCCTAATGCTTATCGTTTGAAGCTGCCAAGTCACATTCGCTGTTCAGACGTGTTCAATGTTAAGCATTTGGTGCCTTTTCATGGAGACTCTTCTGAATTTTGTATGAACTTGGATGGCTACTTCCAATTTTTATGAAACTTCAGTTTTCTCTCCCAAATTTGTGTTCTTGTGTGAACCAATTTTGAAGGCCAAATTCGCGGTATTCCTGTGAATCAACGTGAGTTTGGTTAAGATCTTCCGGGTATTCGTGGAATCAACGGATTATCTTTGGTTTTCTATTTGCTACGCTGCATCACCAAGTCGAAACTCCTACGGGACGAGGGTAAAATGTATCAAGAGTGATAATGGAACCGAATTTAAAAACACAGTAATTGGCATATATTGCCTATACAAAGGCATGGCGCATCAATTTATTGCACCTTATGAGCCACAATAAAATGGGGTGGTAGAATGTAAGCACAGGACTTTGATTGAGGCAGCAAGGACAATGCTCTTGGATTCAAAGCTTCCTACCATGTTTGGGGAGGGGGGCAGTGAATACCGCGTGTCACATTTTAAACCAGGTCCTTACTGTCAAATCACTAAACAAAACCTGTTATGAAGTTCTAAATAAAAGGACCACCTAATTTAACTGGCTTTGAACCGTTTGGGGTACCGTGTACTTTACTGAAAACAAAACATCAACCTAAGTTTGGTGAAAAGGCTGATGAAGGGTACTTCCTAGCTTATGTCCCTAACTCACCAAACAAGAGGGTTTTTAACAAAACGAATGGTACGGTAGAGATTGTGTTTCATTGACGTAACAAGTTATTCACATGAACCCCAAACTGATCCTGAATGGTTATTTGATTATGACTCATTGTTTGAATCATTTAACATACCTTTTAGTGTAAATGCAGGTACAGTGGAAAATGACTTCTCATCATTAAATCTGAATGACGACTATCAAAGTTTTCCAAAGTCAAGCATCCCATCTACATCTGAGCCTACAACGACAGAAGATGGGTCTCCAACAGAGAATGAACCTGAATTACCTACAAACGAGTATCTGTTGGAACACTCTGTGTGACGATAGCAGTCTAAGGTGTGTTAGCTTTTTGTCTAAGTGATGTTACAAGGTATTGAATATTAACTAGTGTTTGATATATGTGATTTTGTGAGTTTGATATTTATTGATTGTATGTTTGAACTTGATGTAATGTATTACAAGAGGTTCAAACATAAAGTCAAAAGATTAATTCAAACATAAGTTAAAACATATATTCAAATAGAAGTTTGACATGTGAAATTCGAATTTAGAATAAGTTCGAATTTAACATAGAAGGTAAATTCGAATTTGTCATGTGGACAAATTCGAATGGGCCTTGGGCCTGGTTCGAGTTTGTCCCATGACAAACTCGAATGGGTCTCTATAATTAGGGATTAACTCGAATGATTAGCCGACTTTTGCAGAATTTCATGTGTGATTAGCAGAAGGCGATCTCGAGTTTATCAGCAATCTGTGTGTGTTTTCGGAGAGAATCATCGCGTAGGTTCGTTCGTAGTCGTTCGTACAACGTCGTGGTAGTCTCCGTATTCCGAGAGTGTGATCTTACCGTCAAGCCGCTAACGAGGATTCCACACTCGTTGGTGTGTGTCGCGTCTAGATAGATCTGTAGTGTGAAGACCTTAAGGGAAGGTGATGACGATGGCAATGATCCCAATGCACCTGAAGAGAATGAGCCAGTAGATTTTCCTGCTGCTCTATATGCTGAAACTCAGGGGGAGCCTAGTCAAAGTGGAGCTGAAGGAGGTCAGGCTGGTTCCTCAAAGACTTATGAAAGCGAAATGATAAACGCCTTGAGAGATATTGAGGAAGAAGTAATGGATTTTGATTTTGAAGAAGAGATAGAGGAGTTGGAGGAAGGAGAATTCGTACCGGAGAATGTAGTTGATTGGAGATCTGACGATGAAGTGATAGAAGACGAGGACGATAATGTCAATGAAGTGATTATCAATTCACAGCCTATCACGGAGTTATATGTGCGAGATAATCACAATGTGATTGATATAAATGAGATCAAAATAGCCTCGGTCGAAGACTCTGAACTTGAAGAAGCAGAAAAGGAGCCATCCAGGGCTGATTTGATGAATCTGTGGTTCAAGAAAGAAGAAAAGAAAGAAAAGCCAAAGATGAAGAAGAAGATGAGAATTCCGGGGGCAGAAAGTCTCTCAGGAGGTATTATCAGCTGGTTCTTTGACAGAGAACTGCAGCTATTCATTCTGAAGAGGAGAGATGGACTCCAGTACCTGAGGCGTACGCTTAAAGTATTTAATACATTGCCGAAGGTAGAAGTGTAGGAGTTAGCATGGAAAGAATTGATCAATATCGGTGAGGACCCGTATGCTGAGGTTATAGCCAAGATAATAAGAAAAGAGGGCAGTTCTGCAAAGTTTGAAAGACTTAAGCCGAGATCAGGAAAAAGAATAGAGGATGAATCAAGGATAGATCTTCATACGGGAAGGCCTTGGACCAGAATGGTTTATAAACCCGTCAAGTGTTTGAAAAGGGTGCCTATGAAATCGATACCACAGAATGTTTTGAGTAACATGAAATGGTGGTACATCGATAATGAAACGGCTGAAGCTACAATGGAGGTTACACAGGACAAAGTAATTTTGAGAGTGTATGATCCACTGCACTTAATAAATCTATCGAAGGACGACCTGAAGAAGCTGAATGATCAACCTATCTTCTTTCATTAAGGATGGAGGTCTGACGCCAGGAAGTACCAGAAGGTAGTAAAGGTTTGTATAGATGCAGGACTATATGCAGGTAGCAGTCTATATAGTTTTAGTACCTAATCAAAATGTAAATAGTTAGAAGCTATCGTCAAGGGGGAGTCTGTTGGTACACCCTGTGTGAGGATAGCAGTCTAAGGTGTGTTAGCTTTTTGTCTAAGTGATGTTACAAGGTATTGAATATTAACTAGTGCTTGATATATGTGATTTTGTGTGTTTGATATTTATTGATTGTATGTTTGAACTTGATGTAATGTATTACAAGAAGTTCAAACATAAAGTCCAAAGATTAATTCAAACATAAGTTAAAACATATATTCAAATAGAAGTTTGACATGTGAAATTCGAATTTAAAATAAGTTCGAATTTAACATAGAAGGTAAATTCGAATTTGTCATGTGGAAAAATTTGAATGGGCCTTGGGCCTGGTATAACTAGGGATTAACTCGAATGATTAGCCGACTTTTGCAGAATTTCGTGTGTGATTAGCAGAAGGCGATCTCGAGTTTAACAACAGTCTGTGTGTGTTTTCGGAGAGAATCATCGCGTAGGTTCGTTCGTAGTCGTTCGTACAACGTCATGGTAGTCTCCGTGTTCCGAGAGTGTGATCTTACCGTCAAGCCGCTAACGAGGATCCCGCACTCGTTGGTGTGTGTCGCGTCTAGATAGATCTGCAGTGTGAAGACCTTACAATATCAGACAAATACTTCTAACTCAGAGGATAGTGATCATGAGGAAGAGCATGTGCAGTCTGAAGTCGTACCCCCGTTAGGTGAAATAGGATCAAAGTTAGGAGAAAATCTTCAAGTCGATGAGATTGAGACATCGAGGATAAACAAGGATCATCTGATTGAGAGTATCATAGGAAATTTAAATACCAGTGTGAGAACTAGGGGTAGTGTGAATAATAAGACGGTGCTGTTATCGATGATCAATGACTCCAAGGCGTGTCACACATGTCTATACTCATGTTTTATTTCACAAGTACAGCCGAAGAATGTGCAAATGGCACTGAAAGACTACTCTTGGGTTGAACCATGCAAGAAGAACTGTCGCAGTTCAGAAAACTTGAAGTGTGGGAGTTAGTGCCAGGACCTCGAGGAGAAGTTGCAATAGGGACCAAATGGGTTTTTAAGTGCAAAAGAGATGATCGAGGTATAGTTACTCGAAACAACGCAAGACTTTTCGTGAAAGGATTCAACCAGGAAGTGGGAATTGATTACAACGAAGTGTTTGCACCAGTGGCAAGGCTTGAGGCAATTCGTCTGTTTTTGGCCTTCGCGTCCTTCAAAGGATTTAAGGTATATCAACTTGACGTAAAGAGTGCATTCCTGAACGGCAAGGTGAAGGAATTGGTGTACGTCGAACAACCGCCTGGGTTTACTGATCCGAAGTATCCCGACAGAGTATATCGACTTGATAAGACTCTGTATGGATTGCGTCAGGCACCAAGGGCGTGGTATGAGACGTTGTCAACTCATCTTTTGGACAACGGGTTTGAAAGAGGGAGAATTGATAGTACATTGTTCGTGAAGAGAAAAGGGGAAGACTTTATCTTGGTACACGTGTACGTGGATGACATCATTTTCGGGTCGTCACACGAACAGATGTGCAAAGACTTTGAAAAGGTCACGAAGTCAAAATTTGAGATGAGTGCTATGGGAGAGCTGAACTTCTTTCTGGGTTTCCAAGTTGAACAAAGGAAAGAGGGCATGTTTATCCATCAGACGAAGTATGTCTACGACATTCTGGAGCGCTTCGGGATGCAAGGAACAAAGCTGACCGCTCATTTCAGTACTCCGATTCAAGTGAATTACAATCTCGGACCGGGTACAGAAAGTGACACTGACGTGGATCCGACTCTATCTCGGGCTATGATCGGGTCACTCATGTATTTAACTGCTTCTAGACCTGACATTATCTTTGTTGTGTGTATTTGTTCTAGGTTTCAAGCAAATCCAAAGGAGATGCATATGAAAGCCGTGAAGCGAATTCTGAGAAACCTGAAGTCGAAACCAAAGCTGGGACTTTGGTATCATGCTGATGGAGATCTAGAATTGGATGCATATACGGATTTTGATTATGGTGGATGCAGCTTGAACCGGAAATCAACAACTGGAGGTTGTCAGTTCCTTGGAGGGAGCCCCGTATGATAGGCAATGCAAGAAACAAACTTCGGTAGCCGTATCAACGTGCGAGGCCGAATATGTAGCTGCTGGTAGTTGCTGTTCACAGGTTTTGTGGATACAACAGTGTTGGGAAATAGTTTAAGTATGTTCAAACTGTTAGTTAGACTTCTCAGACTGTTAGTAGAGTTTATATGTAAATCCAAAGTTCATGCTGCTAGTTGAAGAAACTCGAGCTGCCAGTATAAAAGTTCAAGCTGCCAGAGCAAATCAACTCAAGCTGCTCTGTTCATGCTGTCAAGTGATTCAAGCTGCTCAACAGTTTCATAAACAGAAAGTGCTGATTTTCAGAAAAAGATATCTACATGAAGATTCCAGCATATCTACTTTCAGAGAAGTCATAGTTCGTCAAGGAAACATATCAAGAAGCAATATAAATACATAGAATAGGTCTTTCTATTATATAGGAGTTTTCTGCATATTTGAGTCTGTAATTGCTTTGTTGATTAAGTTTTCATAAGCCTCTAAGGTTGCAAAACCCTAAGAACAATCTGTGTTCTTCGTCTAATCAAACAGATTAGAGGTGATTGTAATCATTGAATTCAGCAATACAAACAGTCTTGATTACTTCTTGTGTGTTTATTTATTATTGATTCTGAAAGTTTTTGTTAAAATAATTAAGTGTTATTCCGCAAACTTCTTAATTAAACTTTGATTCAAAGCAAGATTATTGATTTATACTCTGATAAATTCAAATCAGTTAGTCTTGGTTATTTAGTTTTAGATCCTGACAAGTGGTATCAGAGCCCCAGGTCGTTCTTTGTTTTTCAAAGTCGAAAACTTTCTTTTAAATTTTTAATCGTTTTGCATTGGAATTTGAAAATAGCAGCAGTGGATCTGGGCAAGGACTCAAAGTGCCTATGCTCAAGCCCACTGAGTTTGAGATGTGGAAACTCAGGATTCAGCAACATATTCAATTCATTGATTATGCCATATGGGAAGTTGTTGAATTTCCTCCTGAAGTTGATCCAGAACTTGATGATGAGGGAAAACCAGTCAAAACTCCTCCAAAAACTGAACTTGAAAGGAAGGCTAGAATGAATGAAGTGAAAGAACTTACACTTTTACAAATAGCCATTCCTAATGCTTATCAACATCAGTTCAAAAAGTTTTCAACTGCTCATTCTCTTTGGAATGCCTTAGAGAAAAGGTTTGCTGGTAATGCCAGTACCAAGAGAAATCAAAAGGATCTCTTGAAACAGCAGTATGAGAACTTTTCTGGTGGCAAGAATGAAAACCTTACTCAAATTTTTGACAGGTTCAACAAACTGATAACTGAACTGGAAAGTGCAAAAGTCAATCTGGATCAAGATGAAGTCAACAGAAAATTTCTCGGATCTCTTGGAGAAGAATGGACAGTCTATGCTGCACAATGGAGAACAAAAGACACTCTTGATGAGATAGAACTGGATGATCTGTATAACAGTCTAAGAGTGTTTGAGACTGAGATTGATGCTAAAAAAAAAATCCTTTTCTTATAATCACAATACTGCTCTTCTGTCTTCTGAAAAATCTAATAACTGTGATTCTTTTTCAGCTGGTGATGGCAGCTCTGCTGAAACTCACTATGAGGCTTTTGTTGCCAATGATGGACTATTTGCTCTAAATGTTGAAGACTTGGAACAAATTCATCCAGATGATCTTGAAGAGATGGATTAAAGTGGCAACATGCAATGCTAACCATGAGGGCCAAAAGATTTCTTAAAAGAACTGGAAGGACCAATTTTCAAGCCAAAACAGAAGGCAAACCAGCTTTTGATAAATCAAAAGTTGAATGCTATAAATGTTATAAGCTTGGTCACTTTGCCAGAGAATGCAGATCTCAAGGTCAACAGCCATCAAGGACTTCACAGCCCAATCAGATATCATCATCAACAGCACTTGTCTCCCAAGAAGACAATGTGTTTGACTGGAGTGATCAGACAGAGGAAGAATTTCAAAATCAAGCTCTAATGGCAGAAACATCAAATGTCTCCTCCACTGAACTACCATCTGAGGTAAATTCTAAACTCTGCTCTCAATCATGCAAAAATATGGTTAAAAAATACAGAGATCATAATGAGAGCATGTGCAAAACTCTAGCTAAGATGGAAGAAAGGAGATATGAATACATGCAAGCCATAGAAGATCTGGAAAAACAGATCAATGATTATAAGGATAATGAGATTCAAATGGGATATGATAGAACCTATCATGAGTGGGAGAAAAAGGAGCTAAATAAGAAAATAGAATCTCTGAATAAAAAGGTAGAAGAGACTGAACAAAAGGTGTTAGAGGCTAATAAGAAACTAGAATCTGTTAACATAGATCTAGGAAACTTTAAGTTAGCAAATCAAAAGCTGGAACACCTAATGGAAGTCCAATTTAAAGATAGAGTAAAATCTCAGGTTAATCCCAAAGAAGGAATAGGATACAGAGCTACTCCACCTCCATACAACAACAAGTACATTCATCCAATGAGTGAGGTTGCTGATAGACTTGTCAATGAACCACTAGATGAGTCTATGACTATTGTAGATCCTATCCTTGATAACAGTCCTGAATCAAAGGAAGATAAGATTCAAAATAGAGACTGTGACACAATGAGTGCACCCATAGAGGTCCAAGCTCCCAGTAAGAAAGGAAAAGAGAAGATGAGTGTATGCAATGCTACTCCACAAGTTTCTGTACATTCTAACTGTAACACTGCATCTTCCTCAAAAAATAATAAAAGGGGTAAAACTGTTCCTGTCTGCACATGTCAAAAGCATGGTGTTCAAAAGTTTCCTAAACAACAGCAGGTAAGAGGAAATCAGAGAAATAAGAACCAGAAATTGACAGAAAAGTCTGGTTCTCCAATTCAAACTGTCAAAAGGTGTTTTCACTGTGGAAGGAAGAATCACTTAGCCAAGGATTGTTTTTATAAACCAGCTGTTGCAAAACAGACTGTGAATCACAGAAAATCAAATCCTATTCAGGCAAAGCACTCAAAGGTAAAACCTTCCACATCAGTTCCAAAGAAAACAGTTGATCACAGGTTTTCAAAAGTTAATAAAAAACAGTCCACACATCAAAAACAAGTTTAGCAAAGCCTAAATCAAGTTTTAAACAAATATGGTGTGTCAAGGACAAATCTTCAGCTCAAACTGCTAATGCAAAAGATCAGACTGCTGAGTCAAAATCTGAAGCTGTTAGTGCAAAAACTGAAGCTGTTAGCACTACAAACACAGATCAAGCCGCTGAGCATCAATCTGGAACTGCTAGTGAATCATCTGAGACTGTTCGAAGAAAAGATGATCAAAATAGTTGGATACCTCATATAATCACTAAATACTCTCCAAAGACTCCATCAGTAGATCTCACTAAATATAAGAAGTTAAAAACAGTATTTAGTTATGTCAATGCACAAGGCCAACCCAAAACCAATTTGGTTTGGGTTTACTCCACTACTGACTAAGCTGTTATTTGTGCAGGGCAACCACAGGTCTCCTCATAGAACAAGATGGCATTTGGACAGTGGATGCTCTAGGCACATGACAGGCAATTCTGAGTGCTTGTCAAAATTTAAAGGTTTTGATGGAGGTTTTGTTGCATTTGGAGGCAACTCAAAAGGAGGTAAGGTTACAGGTAAAGGTACTGTTAATGCAGGCAACATGACATTCCATGATGTTTTGTATGTTGAACAGCTTAAGTACAATTTATTAAGTATCTCTCAAATCTGTGACAAACAAAACATTGTTCTGTTCACAGATTCTGAGTGCATTGTCCTTTCAAACGATTTCAAAGTTCCTGAAAATCATGTTTTACTAAGAACACCAAGAGAGGACAATGTCTACTGTCTGGACACAGATCTTTTATCTAAATCAAATACTTTAAGCTGTTTGATATCCAAAGCATCATCCAATGAGTCTACTCTTTGGCATAGAAGGATGTGTCACATGAACTTCAAGTCCATGAATATTTTAGTCAAAAAGAATCTAGTAAGAGGCTTACCACAAAAGGAGTTCATCTGTGATGATCATTGTGTAGCATGCCTTAAAGGCAAGCAACACAAAACTTCTCATAAGGCCAAAGAAGTAAATTCAATCTCATCTGTTCTTCAGCTGCTTCATATGGATCTATTTGGTCCAACATCAGTTTTGAGTTTGAATAAAAGGGCTTACTGTTTAGTTATTGTTGATGATTTCACCAGATTTACTTGGGTTTACTTTCTTAGGTCCAAAGATGAAACTGCTGAGCTAGTTAAGTCTTTTATCCTTAAGATAGAAAACCTATCCAACTCAAAAGTTAAGGTGATAAGATCAGACAATGGAACTGAATTTAAAAATCACATTCTAAACAGTTTCTGTGAGTCTAAAGGCATTGCTAGACAATATAGTGCACCAAGAACACCACAGCAAAATGGTGTAGCTGAAAGAAAGAACAGAATATTAATTGAGGCTGCTAGAACAATGTTAGCTGATTCAAATCTGCCAATGACTTTCTGGGCAGAAGCTGTTAATACAGCCTGTTATGTTCTGAATAGGGTTCAGGTTGTCCAATCACAAGGGAAAACTCCCTATGAGTTATTCCATAACAGAAGTCCCCTAATAGCTTTCTTCAAGCCTTTTGGATGCCCATGTACTATTCTTCACACTAAGACTTACTTAGGGAAGTTTGAAAGTAAGGCTGAAGAAGGATTCTTTGTAGGATACTCAAGTCAAAGCAAAGCCTATAGAGTATATAACAGTGTGTCTAAAACCATTGAAGAAAGTGCCAATGTTGAATTTAATGAAAATACTGCTAATATCAAAGGCACTGGTCCTGCTTGGTTGTTTGATTTAGATTCACTAACAAATTCTCTGAGCTTTGTTGAGTATACTGCAGAAGCTGATGCATACAGGGTTGAAGCTGCCAATACAAATTCTCATGCTGCCAACACAAATCCTCATGCTGCCAATACAAATTCTCAAGCTGTTGGCACAAAGCTTCAGACTGCTGCAGATTCAACAAGTTGGGATGATTACACCACTGTACCACTTCTGCCTTGTGATCCTCCAGGGGTCCTGAATGCTCAACATGATACAAATCCAGATACTGAAATGCCACTCCCAAGTCCTGAGAGAACAGCTCCAACACAAAGGGACACAGTCCCTGATTCAAGTCAAGCTGTTCCTGAAGCTGATCCATTTACTGGTCCTGATGGAGATGATACAAATCTTGGATCCTCTTTTCAGACAGAGAGAGAGCCTACACTAAGGGTTCACAAGTATCATCCTCTCAATCAAATACTGGGTGATCCAAGTCCTGTACAAACAAAGAAAATAGTTCAAAATGAGACTGCTGCTGCTGAACAAACAGTTCCTGAATTCAGCCTAGCTGCCTTTGAGAATGCCTGTTTCATGTCTCAACTAGAACCTAAAAAGGCATCAGAAGCATTAAAAGATTCATCCTGGATTGAGGCTATGCAAGAAGAGCTTCTACAGTTCAAAATTCAGAATGTATGGACTCTGGTGGATCTTCCTAAAGGTAAGAGAGCAATTGGTACAAGATGGGTGTTCAGAAACAAGAAAGATGAGAGAGGGATAGTCATCAAGAACAAAGCAAGACTAGTAGCACAAGGGTACACTCAAGAAGAAGGCATAGATTATGATGATGTATTTGCTCCAGTAGCAAGAATTGAAGCCATCAGACTATTTTTGGCCTATGCAAGCTTCAAAGGTTTTAAAGTGTATCAAATGGATGTAAATTCTGCTTTTCTATATGGGACAATTGAAGAGGAGGTATATGTGTGTCAACCTCCTGGTTTTGAAGACTACAAGTATCCAGACAGAGTTTACAAGCTAGATAAGGCTCTCTATGGTCTCCATCAAGCCCCCAGAGCATGGTATGACACTCTGTCATCCTACCTTCTACAAAATGGATTCAAGAGAGGCACTCTGGACAAAACACTTTTCACTAAGTCTATTAAAGATGAGATCTGCTTGTCCAAATCTATGTTGATGACATTATCTTTGGCTCAACAAACGACTGTCTGTGCAAAGAATTTGAAGCTTTAATGCACAAAAAGTTTCAAATGAGTTCAATGGGAGAACTCACTTTCTTTTTGGGATTACAAGTCAAGCAGAAGCCCACTGGACTCTTCATAAGCCAATCAAAGTATGCGAAAGACATACTGGACAAGTTTGGGTATCAAGACACCAAAGCTGCAAGCACTCCAATGGATCCTCACAAGCAGCTTCATACAGACAAAGATGGCATAGATGTGGATATTCAGTTATACAGATCTCTTATAGGATCTCTTATGTATCTAACATCTTCCAGACCTGATATCATGTTTGCTGTCTGTGTGTGTGCTAGGTTTCAATGCTCTCCAAAGGACTCTCACTTGGTTGCTGTTAAGAGAATCTTTAGATACCTTAAAGGCCAACCACACTTAGGCCTATGGTATCCTAAAGACTCTCCCCTTGTTCTAACTGCTTATTCTGACAGTGACTATGGTGGATGCAACATTGACAGGAAATCCACAACTGGTGGATGTCAATACTTAGGAGCAAGATTGGTCTCTTGGCAATGCAAAAAGCAGACAACTGTGTCCACATCATCTACTGAAGCAGAATATGTAGCAGCTGCAAGCTGCTGCTCCCAGGTAATGTGGATTCAAAATCAGCTAAGAGAATGGTATGAATTTCTTATCCACTCCTATCTATATTGACAATTCAAGTGCAATCAGCATTGTGCAAAACCCAGTGAAATTCCCTAAAACCAAGCATATAGAGATCAGATTTCACTTTATCAGAGATTGTAATGAAAAGAAGTTAATCCAAGTTACCAAAATACATACAGATGATCAGTTAGCTGATCTATTTACAAAACCTTTTGATGTAGGAAGGTTCACTTTCCTAGTATCAAATATTGGTATGGTAAACATGGATTAATTTGTTTTCATTATTATCTACTTAGTATGCTTATTTATGGGGGAGACACTGTTTCATTAAAAAGATGCATAATTTTCAACTAACAGCATGAGTATTTTCTCAAGCTGCTAGTTCATTTTCTCGGACTGCTAGTTATTCACTTGATCTGTCAAAGCGTGCAGGGTATTTAGGTAATTTAAAATGTGTGTGCGCGGGACCCAACCTTTTCAAAACCTTTAAAGGTCCCAGTTTCGTTCAGTTGTAACTACAAGTTACAAAATTTCTTCCACGGCCTTTCTTTTCAATCTGAACGATTCTCACACACTTCTTTGCAAACCCTAAACCCTTCGTTTAATCATCAATGGAGTTTGTTAAGGAACACAACTGTCTTCCCTACTCTCTAAAGCACTCAGACCTTCAACCGTTCCATGACATGATGGACTTTCTGCGACACTCCCATATCCTTCATGCACTCAATATAAACCCCACCATATACATATCGCATATCGAACAGTTCTGGAACCATGCCACTGTTAAATCCATAAATGGAATTCCTTCTATACTATCAAAGATTGATGGCACTCCCATCACCATTACTGAGGAATCCATTCGGTGCCATTTGCATCTTCAAGATGCCACAGGTATAACTGACCTAACCCTTGATGCTTTACATACTGGTCTTTTTAATATAGGTTATAGGGGTCCTTCTGATTCTTTTACTTTCTTAAAAGCCCATTTTTCTCCTAAATGGAAATATCTTGTACATATTATTCAGCAGTGTATGAGCCCCAAAAGAACTGGTTGGTCCGAATTTTCCTCTAACATTGCCACTGCCTTAGTGTGCTTTTCAACAGGACAACGGTTCAATTTTTCTAACATGATTTTTAAGGGGATGTTAAGGCATCATTCCCTAAAGAGTGGGAAATTTTTTATGTATCCTAGATTTTTGGCAGAAATCATTGCACACACTTGCACCACTTCTCATTCACATAAACGGATACATGTTTCCCACAGGCACTCACTATCCTCTATAAAGAGACTTTTGAAACATAGTGCCAATTTTTTGAGTGTTGATGTTCCATTTCCTTCTGCAATGATGAACATCATTCCACAAAACAGAGGAGAGGGTCCTGAGCAGGCTCAGCCTATCATCACTGCTACACCCCCAGGACCCCAACCCCCTCCTCATGATACACAAATTCCTTCTGATCCTTTTGAACAGCCAACTCGCCCACTAAAATTTCTATATAAAAGGAAAAGGGGACCAGGAGCTCCTTCCTCCTCCTCCCTCAGACTAGAGCCATACTCCTGCACAGAATATCCAAAGGGAACCAATTGAGGAAACTCCCATCCTCACTCAGGAGGTGAACATCTCTTCAGAGATTGTTCATATGGTTTCTGTGGCTGGCACTACTGCTACTTCTGCAAAAGAGGCACAGGACAGTGCCAACATCTCTAAGACCACTCCCATGGCAATAGCCAGTGTGCAAACACAAGCTGGAAGTCCCCAGAACCAAGAACAGAGGGGCCCAGAAGTTTCTGCTTCTGGTATTAATGTCAGTGATAGATCACAAGCACCTCAGGTGTTTTCTGATCTTGAGACTAGTCTGCAACTCATGCTCTTGACGGATCCCAAGCTGAAACCTGTTGTAGCCATGTTGGAATATCAAATGTCCATCATTGCTGCACAGGGAGCTCAGATTTTTGCACTCAAGCAGGCAGAGGCGGCTCAGAATAAAAGAATGGATTATATCCACAAAGGGTTCACCCTCTGTGGAATTAAGATAATGAAATTAGAGCAGATGATTCAAACCCAAGGGGCAAAGGTTGTAGGTCCTCCTGACCAAACCAATGCTTCCAAAAAGGGGGAGAATCAGGAGGTTCCTGAATCAGTCCAAGCAGCTCCAACAACATCAGTCCAAGCTGCCTCAACAGTTCCACCTTCTAGGCTAGCAGTCCCAACAGCTTCTCAAGCTGTTAGCCTAGAAACTCAAGCTGCTGCCCCAAAACTAACTGGAGTTGTTATAAGGGAAAGGGTTCAAGCTCCATCAAGTACAGTCCAAGCAACATCCTCTTCTGCAAAAGACAAGGGCAAGGGCATCCTTATTGAGTCTCCAAAGCACAAATTCTCTTCCAAAGAAGCACAGATTGCTTTTGATGCTGAAGTTGCCAAGAAATTAGCAGAAGAACTGGACAAAGAATTAGATCAGCAAGCCCAGCCCCCAATAGATGATGATGAGACCTTAGGTGATTACCTAAAGGGGTTTGTTGGTAAACAAGGTGAAAATAAGAGAAAGATGCCAACAGGGCACTCCAAGGCTGAGCACAGAAGATTCTTAATCAATTTTGCCTTTGCAGCAGGTATTCCAAAGAAAATGGCTCAGTCCATGACTACTGAAAAGCTGCAAGAGATCCATGACAAAGAAATGGAGAAAAGAAAGAAAACAAAAGTCTCCCAAGAAGTCCAACCATCCCAAGAAGTCCAACCATCAAAGGAATCAGTTCAAACTGAAGCTGCTGCCAGTGCACCTGCTCCTACTGATCAAGCTGCTGCTTCTATTCCTTCATCTGATCCATCATCACAAGCAAAGCTGCATCAAGTTAAGAGGGTGTTATTTGAGCAACAACTGCAAAAGGCAATGGAGATAGAGAAGATGATTGATCAGCATGATTTTACAAAGCCTTTGATCAATTACTGGTATGCCAAGTCTCTGGACGATAGAGATTTAAGAGTTAAGTTTGTAGTAAGAAGAGAGTCTGGACCAGAAGAAGAATTTGATACATATTGGCAAATGGTTCAGAAGATGACCAGGGATGAGCTAACAAAGATGTATAATATAGGGTCTGTGACACAAGTTAGATCTGCTCTACCACAAGTGAAGCAACTTATCAGAGATTTAAAGTCAGTTGTTGATCCTGAATTTGCAAGGAAAGAGATAGAGGATGCTGAGAAGAAAGGGAAAAAGATCAAACAAGTTGATCTGTTTGTCAAGTCAAGGACATACAGAATCAAATTTTCAGATGGGTCTGGTATATTCTTCAATCTTGAATTTTATAATTTTTCAAAAGATATGCTGCTTCAGATAAAATTTGTTAGGATATCTTGTGATAGAGAAGAGATGAAGAGAGAATTTTTGAAGGCTGTAGATCAGAAACTTGCACAGTTATAAGTTTTTGAAAGCCTTGGTTTGTAAATAGCAGTTTACTTATTCATTTCCATTTTTGTATAGAACTTAAAGTCTTGTGTAAAGAATTTAAGTTAGGGGGAGATTGTTGGGAAATAGTTTAAGTATGTTCAAACTGTTAGTTAGACTTCTCAGATTGTTAGTAGAGTTTATATGTAAATCCAAAGTTCATGCTGCTAGTTGAAGAAACTCGAGCTGCTAGTATAAAAGTTCAAGCTGCCAGAGCAAATCAACTCAAGCTGCTCTATTCATGCTGTCAAGTGATTCAAGCTGCTCAACAGTTTCATAAACAAAAATTGTTGATTTTCAGGAAAAGATATCTACATGAAGATTCCAGCATATCTACTTTCAGAGAAGTCATAGTTCGTCAAGGAAACATATCAAGAAGCAATATAAATACATAGAATAGGTCTTTCTATTATATAGGAGTTTTCTGCATATTTGAGTCTGTAATTGCTTTGTTGATTAAGTTTTCATAAGCCTCTAAGGTTGCAAAACCCTAAAAACAATCTGTGTTCTTTGTCTAATCAAACAGATTAGAGGTGATTGTAATCATTGAATTCAGCAATACAAACAGTCTTAATTACTTCTTGTGTGTTTATTTATTATTTATTCTGAAAGTTTTTGTTAAAATAATTAAGTGTTATTCCGCAAACTTCTTAATTAAACTTTGATTCAAAGCAAGATTATTGATTTATACTCTGATAAATTCAAATCAGTTAGTCTTGGTTATTTAGTTTTAGATCCTGACAAACAGCAATTGCGGGATTACGGTTTGACTTACACTCAAACTCCCATTAGGATAAATAATCAGTCTACAATTGCTATAACTAATAATCCAGTTAAACATAGTAAAACAAAGCACATAGACATAAGACATCATCTCATACGTGATTGTACTGAAAAGAATTTGATAAAACTGGTAAAAGTTGCAACGGAAGACAATAAGGCAGACTTATTCACTAAAGCATTTGATAAGTCACGCTTTGAGTTATTAGTTCAACTAAATGGTATGCGTAATCCAGAGAAACTTGACCTTAGTAATTTTTCTTTCTTTTCAAAAGTAAGTTAGTAGCTTAGTAGATTTTCTTTCCTTTTATAGTAAGTTAGTAGGTTAGTTTATTAGCTTATCTTAAAAATAAAAAACAATAGAAAAAAGAGAGAAAATCATAAAAAAATTTCAAAAAAAAGAATATCGAAAAATGACTTAAGTGTTGAGCTTTCACACATATTGCACCGTAATTTCTAAGTGATATACACTTTCTTGTCTAATGTGTTGGTAGGCATAGTACAGAAAGGAAATCCTAACAGCTAATAAAATAATCAAGAAAATGTCATATGTGTAACTAACTTAGATGTATGACCAAATGGTCTTAATTTCTATGTTAGAGACATACAGACAATGATCGTAAATGAGGTATGCAAATCTATCTGGGGGATGTATAGCAACAACAAAATACATCTTAAGCAAAGAGAAGAAAATTTTTTAAAGAAAAGAAAGTCAAAACAAATCGCTTTGTTGTACGTAAGTATAGACCTGTCACCTCTGTTTTGACTTAAGCTAGCAAGATAAGTCGCTTTGTTGTACGTAAGTACAGACCTGTCACCACTGTCTTGCTAACTTAAAAGGAACTCTAAGACAAACTAAGACACTCTGTTGTATGTAAATACAGAACTGTTCCGATGTTTGCCTTTTAAAGAAAATTTGCAATACCGAAAAGCTATAATCATTGTGTGTCTGCCTTGATCATAGAAGTATATATCTAAGTATGGGACACGTAAGATAATTTCTTGATAAATAAAAAGGCCAAGGGAATTTCCAAAGTGTTAAATGTTTAAAGGGAAAATCATACCGACAATCGACTTGAAATGTATATCACGACAAACAACCAAAGGAATAAAAAATTTCTAAGTGTGAAAGTGAAATACTGAAAATGCGTTTGACACTGCTATCTGATTGAACCGTCTTTGACTATCTCGCAAAAATATTCTGTTAGTATAAGTTGTAATTTTTTTTAAAGTACTTTTGAGTAGTTTTAATTTTGTTTTACTTTATTTTACTTTATTTTATTTTATTTTATTTTATTTTATTTTATAAGATAAAGGTCAAAGTTGCTAGGATGCATTTTTAGTTGAAGAAACAAACATTGCGTGAAAATCTGTTGCTTAGTGTGAATGTCTTTGCAAGGTTGGAAAAATTCCGATACATGAAAAAGTTGAAAAAGTTGGATTTTATTTAAGAATTTTCAAAATTTTCAGTTAAGTTCGAAATCCAGACAAATACGAAGTAACCTTCGAACTTCCTGGACGTTCGAACTTAAGCTAAGTTCGAAGGTAGTTGATATAAATAGGTTAACAGTAATTCATTTAAGCCACCTACCCTCGAATTTGCAATCTCGAACTTGTCTTTGGCGATCTCGAACATATCCTCGAACTTCTCGGATATTCAAATTTCTCACTATTTCTCGAAGTTTTTCACTGTTTCTCGAACATACACACATACTCGAGTATAGTGAGCTTTATAATACTAAGTAAGTGTTAGTTTATGATGTTTTTGTGGTTAAAATCGAGCTTTTTTAGGTTTATGTCATTTAAAACTAGATGACTTTAAATCACAAGTTTTAAAAGCTAAAAACTTAAATAAATGATACATAACTTAGATTAGAACCTAATAGGACTAGATTACACGGTTAATTAAGTCAAATGGGGTTAAAATCATGGTTTTTAAGTTGAAAGTGACCGACTTCGAATTTGTTCTTCAGGTTCGAACTTGTCAGAAAGCTCGAACTTGTTGAAATATCTAGAAGTTCGAAGTCAGTCATGTTCGAATGGGTGTTTCGAACTTAATTAAGTTTGAATGCTTTTTAACATTCTCGAATTTGTTTAAGTTCGAATGTGTTAGACTTCGAACATAACCAAGTTCGAAGTTATGCAAATTCGAATATAACAAATTTAATTTTAAATTAATTTCTAATTATTGTTTGGTGATTTTGTGTGCAGATATGGGAGACTGTGCCTTCTATAATAAGCATAACATGGTAATGGCTATAGATCTCCAATTGCCGGAGGCTCAGCCATACCGCCAAATGATAGAGTTTCTGACACAGTCCAGAGTGTCATATGCATTGGCGCATAATCTGCCGATCATTCTGACATATGTGAGGCAGTTCTGGGATCACCTACAGGTGGATTACACCGTTACCCCTACGGTGTTACGTACAAGAGTAGGCAGTCAACCGATTGTCTTTTCTGCAAACATGTTGAGATAAATCTTGCAGTTGGGCACAGAGGATCAAGAAGCAGGCCCAATAGATTTCCCAATGCCCATAAGGCAAGCGGCCTTTCTGAGAATGGGTTACGTACAGGACATAACAAAGGCATCCTATGTAAAAAGCGGATTAATTGGGCAGTGGAGGTATTTGGTCCACGTAATAATGGTGTGCTTCGCACCGAAGAAAGCTGGGTTTGACACAATGCTGTTAAAGTTACAGTCTGTGCTGATTGCCCTGGTCTACAACAAATAGTTCAGCTTTTCGGAAATGTTTTTCGGGGAGTTCGTCCACCAGATTACTGCTCCGGCCAGAGAACGATTTTTGATGTATCCCTGATTCATCATGATGATTATTCGACACTTTTTTCCGAATCTGTCACCTCTACCTGAGCAAAGTGGCGTTGCTTTAATCGATAAGCGTATTTTTGCTGATTTCCAGACCCATAATGCATGAAGGGCTGAGCAAGTCAGGCCTCAGCTGGCTCCTTTGTTTGGTGTAGTTATAGATCCTGACTTTGTTGCTCCTAAATGAGATAATTGGATTGGTGAAGCCCCACTCTAACAACAGCAGCAGCAGCAACCTCAACAGCAAAGAGCACCGGCACGAAGAACTCTGGTTGCAAGAACGATTCCCCGCTCACAACCTACTACTGAAACTACTGGGCCATGAACTTCGGCACCACATTTAGACAAACGGAAACAGACATTTGAGGAAATCTGGGAACAAAGTGTTGCAGCTCAAGAAGATATAGCTGAACAGTTGGTTCAAGACATTTTGGAACCCCCAGCAGATGTGGATGACATTTTGTTAGTGCACCCTGGGTGACGATAGCAGTCTAAGTATAAACATATTTTGTAAAAGTCAATCTGACTATTATTATACATTAACAAGTAGTTGTTATATGTTTGTTCATATATGTTTGATATTAATTGTATATATGTTTGAACTCGGTGTAATGTATCACAATAAGTTCAAACATAAGTTCAAAGATAAGTTTAAACATAAGTTTGAAGGCAAAGGTTCGAATTTGTTAGTGGACAAGTTCGAAAAGGCCTTCGGCCATGTTCGAAGTTGTCCTAGACAAATTCGAACTGCGCAGTGTAATTAAGGATTAATTCGATAAATTATCAGACTTTTGCAGAATTTCAGAGCGATTAGTGCAAAGGGCGTTCTCGAACTTACAAGCATTCAGAGAGTTTCGTGGGGAGAGAATCATCGTGTAGGGACGTTCTGTTGTTCGTCTATCACTGTGCTAGTCTCCGTGTTTCGGTGTGCGTGGTCTATCCGTCAAGCCGCTAACGAGGATTCCGCACTCGTTGGCAGGTGTCGCGTCAAGATAGGATCCGTAGTCAGGCGACCTTACAAGTGGCATTAGAGACAGGAGGGTGTTCTTCGTGTTCACAAGTAACATCTGTGGTTTCTTGACATTTTTGGATGGTCAAATCACGTTTTTGGATACATTTCGAGTTTCACAAGTAAGATATCGGGAAAAAGTTCATATAACTTTAACATTTTTGGTCGAAATCAGAGTTTTTAATTCTAAAAACTTTGGTTTAATCTGAAAAGTTGAAAAAATTCGAACTTTTAGCCATTTTTTGAACTTGCGGCACTCGAACATCAAGGGGGTTTTAGGGTTTATTCGAAATTTGAATTTGTCAGAAAATACGCTCCTGCCGAAGTTATTTTAGGGTTTGATTCGAATTTGCTCATTTTTCGAATCTCCCTATATTCGAATTTAATCATTCGATTTTAACCAGGACCTTCGACTTTGTCATTATTTCGATTTGGTGGATTTCAAACTTAATTTTGAATTTAATTTCAAACAAATTTAAAATTAATCAAATTCGAACTTCCTCAACTTCGAAAGTGTTAATTTAGATTAATTTCGAATTAAATTAATTAACTTTTAAATTCAAAACTTTCAGAAAAAATGACAAGTTTACAAAGGTTCATTGAAATGGATCATGAGGTAGGAAAGGCAAATTCTCCACCTAAGTTGATGAAGTTGGAGGATTATTATTGGTGGAAGGACAGGTTCGCCGACTTCGCTCGATTCAATGATATGAGAATGTGGATTTGTATCGACGAGGGATACATTCCACCTACAACAGAAGTTGAGGGACGTCAACGAGTCTTATCATATCAAATGATGAAGGATGATGATAAGAAGTTATATGAGGCCGAGAACCGAGCATTATCGATTATACGAATGGCTTTACCTCAGGAGATCCTACACACATTTCGAAATCAACGAACAGCAAAAGAGTTGTGGGATGCACTGGAGAAAAGGTGTGAAGGTAATCCGAGGGTTAGGAAAGATAGAATGGAAATGCACAAGCAGCAGTTCGCTATTTTCAAAGATTTGAAAAACGAAAAGCTGGATGAGACCATTACCAGATTCTATCATTTGTTAACAGAGTTAGACAATCACGATGTCAAGTATCGTGAATTGGAGAATATTGAAAAGATTCTAAATGCTTTACAAGCCAAATGGGAGATGTATGTTGCGTTGATAAAGCATGATGAAGAGAAGTTTGAGACTCTAACTCTAGAAAAAGTCATAGGAACGCTGAGGGCCTATAACTTTGAGTTGCTAAAGAAGGAACGGGAGTATGACCAAGTACAGGATCCGGATATGTATTTTGGGAAATCCAAACCTTCAGTGACAAGTGAATTAAACACGGCTACAACATTCTTTACGGGTGAAACAACGACTCTAGTTGAAGTAGATGACTCAGGGAGCCGGGCTTTCTTAGGGTACTCCACACCGGAAGAAAAGCCAACTCAGTCTGCTTCTACGTCTCAAGGATACTCAAGGATGCCGATGAGCGCAAAATCAGCTGAAGATCATTTAAATCTTTTGGCTTCATTTGTGGCCGCTTATGGCAATTGCGTTCAAGGGAAAATCAACGATCCTGCTCTATTGGATGAAGACTATGATCAGGTAGATCCTGATGATTTAGAGGAGATGGATCTACAATGGCAACTGGCCATGGTGACTCAGCGAGTCAAGAGATTCATCAAAAGGACGGGCGGAAATCTAAATGTCAGCAACAATAAGATTGGATTTGATAATTCCAAAGTTAAGTGCTACAACTGCCAAGGGTTAGGACATTTTTTCAAGAGAGTGTCAAAGACCTAAAGTTAAGAACTACCAGAATCAATCTCAAGGGAGATATCAGCCGGGTAGTTCGAGTAATTAGGCAAACATAGCTGGTCTGTTAACCAATGTCAAATCTGACAGACAGCTCGATGGAACATACGACTAGAGTACACATCCAGAGTCTAACGCAAAAGCCTTCATGGCTAAAGTAACAGAGACTGGAAGTGTCGGAGCAAAGGACACAAACCAGAATGATACCAGTCCTGTGCTAGTAGAGAAGTCAGAAAGTCAGACAATTCTAGAGTTTGCGGCACAAATGGCAAATGTGGAATCATCCCACGCAAAGGTAATTCTGAACTCCTCTACATTCCGCGATTTATGTGCTTTCTGTGCTAACACTAATTATAGATTAAATTTAGTACTAGAAACACATACTAATCTAACTGCTCAAAATGAATCCTTAAAATCAGACAATGCTAGCCTCTTAGATATATAAGAAGATCTTAGAAATAAGCTTAAGGCAGATGCACAAGATGTCATAGTTCTAAAGGACAACCTGAGTGAGCAGTGTGTTAGAATAGAACTAATGTATGAACATGTTGAGGCATTGACCAAAGAGCTTAGGATTAAAGAGGTAGAGCTAGCAGAAGCTAAGGTTAAGGTTGCAGAGGTGAATAGTAAACTGGAAAAGTTTAGGAACTCTTCACTGAACCTAGGGAAGATCTTAGCTGCACAGCGTCAGTCTAAGAAACCAGTAGGTTTAGGGTATAATGAGAGTCCTCCACCTTTCAATGATAACTATGTACGTCAGCCTCAGGATAAAACTGATAAACCAGTTGAATCAGAGGTCGCATCTGAACCTGTGTCTGAATTCGTTAAGGATAAAGAAACTAAGGTGACAGATAACAATGCCAAGATTAAGAAAGTCAAATTTGTGTTGTCTTCTAGTGATAAGATTATAGGAGAAGCCAAACCTGACTTTAATAATCAGAAAGAGCAACCAGCCACTATAGTTGAGCCGAAAGAACATGACACTAGTGAGACACCTAAGTCAAAGGGCACGCATAAGAAGTCTATTGACAAAATGTATTGTTTTAGATGTCATGAAAAGGGACATGTTGCTTCCAGTTGTCCACATAGGAAGGTAGAATCTACACCTAAAAATGGAAAGCCGGAACAACATAAACCTTCTCCAAGTGTAGCAAGCACAAGTGGTTCTCAAAACACTGATTAAATTGTGCAAGCACACCTAAGACTGCTGTGAAACAAACACCTGTGTCAGGTAGACCAAACGAAGTGGTTAGGACTAATTCACCGAATAGAGTCCCTAATCAATCTAGGTCAGGACCTCAACAAAATTATAGGAGTACTACACCTAGAAGAGCTTACACTCCGGTTAGGTCACACACTCATGTAAGACATCAGACACCAGGTAGAGCCCAGGGATATCACTCAGAATTGCCTTATAATTGAAATTACTCAAGGGCTCCATAGCAAATGCCTACTCAAAGGCCGAGATTGAACTTAAATCACTCTGCACCACAACAGGCTCTCAATCAAACACCCAAGTCACTTGAAAGGAGAGATGGGTATTTGAAGGAGTTCACGTATGTGGATGAGAATGGTATTACCAAGTCAGTCATGGCTTGGGTTCCCCGTGATAACTAACCTCTTTTCTTTCATGTGTAGGAGATAACTACAGGTCTAAATAAGAAGTGGTTCATCGACAGTGGTTGCTCTAGGCACATGACTGGGGAAAGAAGTCTACTCACAGACTTCAAGGGAGGGAACAGGGGATTTGTATCATTCGCTGGTAACAAAGGAGGAAATATCACCGGTACTGGAGTGGTCACTAATGGGACTATCAAGCTTGATCAAGTTTACCACGTTGATAAACTTGATCACAATCTCATTAGTGTATCTCAAATCTGTGATAAGAAGAACTCAGTAATTTTCACTGATACTGAGGTGTTAGTGCTAAAACCGGGATTTAAAGTTCATGAAGAGTGGATACTGATGAGGGCCCCAAGGAAGAATGACTTGTACATGCTAGACATGAATAAACCGGAATCTTCGATGGGACCAATATGTCTTCTATCAAAAGCTTCAGAGACCAAATCTATTTTATGGCACAGACGCATGACATACTTGCACCTAAGAAAAATGAACTACATCACTAAGAATGGACTGGTGCAAGGTGTTCCAATGAAGAGTTTGCAGTTTGAAGACAAGTGTGTATTGTGCAAGAAAGGAAAACAACACAAGAAGGCACACAAGTCCAAGACTCAGAACTCTATATCTGCCACTTTCGATATGTTGCATATGGACCTGTTCGGACCAATCAACAAAAGGAGTATAGGTGGTAGTTGGTACTGTTTAGTTATTACTGACGATTACTCACAATTTTCATGGGTTTTCTTTTTAGGTACGAAGGACGAGACAGCTGCCAAGTTAATCGGGTTCTTAGACCAAGTCGAAAACTCCTATGGGACGCGGGTAAAACGTATCAGGAGTGATAATGGAACGGAATTTAAAAACACAATAATTGGTGTATATTGCCTATCAAAAGGCATAGTGCATCAATTTAGTGCACCATATGAGCCACAAAAAAATGGGGTGGCAGAACGGAAAAACAGGACTTTGATTGAGGCAGCAAGGTCCATGCTCTCGGATTCAAAGCTTCCTACCATGTTTTGGGGGGAGGCAGTGAATACCGATAGTCATGTTTTAAACCGGGTCCTTACTGTCAAATCACTGAACAAAACCTGTTATGAAGTGTTGAATAAAAGGCCACCAAATTTAACTGGCTTCGAACCGTTTGGGGTACCTTGTACGTTAATGAAAACAAAACATCAACCTAAGTTTGGTGAAAAGGCTGACGAAGGTTATTTCCTTGGTTATGTGTCGAACTCACCAAACAAACGGGTTTTTAACAAATCAAATGGTACGGTAGAGATTGTGTATAATATTGACGTAACAAGTTATACACATGAACACCAAACTGGTCTGGAATGGATTTTTTATTATGACAAACTGTTTGAATCATTTAACATTCCTTTAGATGGAAATGCAGGTACAATCAAACATGACTTATCGTCATTAAATCTGAATGACGACGGTCAAGGTTTTCCACAGACAAGCTTTGCATCAACTTCCGAGCCTACAACGACAGAAGAGAGATCTCCAGCAGAGAATGATTCTGAGTTGCCTACAAACGAAAATCAGACTACAAATTCTAACTCCAAATACAGTGTTCATGAGGAAGAAAATGTAGAGTCTGAAGTCGTTCCCCCGTTAGGTGAGATAGGATAAAATTTAGTAGAAAATCTTAGGGTCGATGAGATAGAACCATCGAGGATTAATAAGGATCATCCAGTTGAGAGTATCATAGGAAATCCGAATGTTTGTGTGAGGACTAGGAGTAGTTTGAATAACAACACAGTGTTGTTGTCGATGATCAATGACTCCGAGGCTTTTCACACATGCTTGTATTCGTGTTTCATCTCCCAAGTAGAGTCGAAGAATGTGCAAATGGCACTGAAAGACAATTCTTGGGTTGAAGCGATGCAGGAAGAACTGTCATAATTCAGGAAACTTGAAGTGTGGGAGTTAGTTCCGTTACCTCGAGGAGAAATTGCTATTGGAACCAAGTGCGTTTTTAAGTGCAAGCGAGATGATCGGGGTATAGTGACTCGCAACAAGGCAAGACTTGTAAACAGGAAGGAATCGATTACAATGAAGTATTTGCGCCAGTGGCAAGGCTTGAAGCAATCCGTTTGTTTCTGGCCTTTGCGTCCTTCAAAGGCTTTAAAGTTTATCAACTTGATGTAAAGAGTGCTTTTCTCTATGGCAAAGTGAAGGAACTATTGTATGTTAAACAACCTACCGGGTTTACAGATCCAAAGTATCCAGACAGAGTGTGTCGTTTAGATAAGGCTTTGTATGGACTACATCAAGCACCAAGGGCGTGGTATGAGACACTATCTACTCATCTTTTAGACAACGGGGTTGAAAGAGGGAGAATTGATAGTACGTTGTTTGTGAAGAGGAAAGGTGAACATTTCATCTTGGTATAAGTGTACGTCAATGATATCATTTTCGGGTCATCAGACGAGCAGATTTGCAAAGACTTTGAGAAAGTGATGAAGTCTAAGTTTGAGATGAGTGCTATGGGTGAGTTAAACTTCTTTCTGGGTTTGCAAGTTGAGCAGATGAAGGAGGGTATGTTTATCCATCATAGGAAATCCGAATGTTGGTGTGAGGACTAGGAGTAGTTTGAATAACAACACAGTGTTGTTGTCGATGATCAATGACTCCGAGGCTTTTCACACTTGCTTGTATTCGTGTTTCAACTCCCAAATAGAGCTGAAGAATGTGCAAATGGCACTGAAAGACAATTCTTGGCTTGAAGCAATGCAGGAAGAACTGTCACAATTCAGGAAACTTGAAGTGTGGGAGTTAGTTCCGTTACCTCGAGGAGAAGTTGCAATAGGAACCAAGTGGGTTTTTAAGTGCAAGAGAGATGATCTAGGAATCGTTACTCGCAACAAGACAAGACTTGTCGTAAAGGGTTTCAAGGAAGGAATCGATTACACTGATGTATTTACGCCAGTGGCAAGGCTTGAGGCAATCCGTTTGTTTCTGGCCTTTTCATCCTTCAAAGGCTTTAAAGTCTATCAGTTGGACGTAAAGAGTGCCTTTCTCTATGGCAAAGTGAAGGAACTGGTGTACGTGGAACAACCGCCCGGGTTTACAGATCCAAAGTATCCAGACAGAGGCTCTGTATGGACTACATCAAGCACCAAGGGCATGGTATGAGACACTATCTACTCATCTTTTAGACAACGGGTTGGAAATAGGGAGAATTGATAGTACACTATTTGTAAAGAGGAACAGTGAACATTTTATCTTAGTACAAGTGTACGTCGATGATATCATTTTCGGGTCATCAGACGAGCAGATGTGCAAACACTTTGAGAAGGTGATGAAGTCTAAGTTTGAGATGAGTGCTTTGGGAGAGCTGAACTTCTTTATGGGTTTGCAAGTTGAACAGAGGAAGGAGGGTATATATATCGATCAGACAAAGTATGTCTACGACATTCTAGAGCGCTTCGGGAAGGAGGGAACCAAGCTGACTGCTCACTTTAGCACGCCGATTCAAGTGAATCACAATCTCGGACCGGGTACAGAAAGTGATACTGATGTGGATCTGACGTTATATCGGGCCATGATCGGATCACTTATGTATTTAACTGCTTCTAGACCTGACATAATGTTTGCTGTGTGTACTTGTGCTAGGTTTCAAGCCAATCCGAAGGAGATGCATATGAAAGCTGTGAAGCGGATTCTGAGATACCTCAAGTCGAAACCGAAGCTGGGACTTTGGTATCACGCGGATGGTGATCTGGAATTGGAAGCTTTCACGGATTCAGATTATGGAGGTTGCAGCTTGAATCGAAAGTCAACAACTGGAGGTTGTCACTTCCTGGGAGGGAGACTCGTTTCCTGGCAATGCAAGAAACAGACTTCAGTAGCCGTGTCAATGTGCGAGGCCGAATATGTTGCTGCTGGTAGTTGCTGTTCACAGGTTTTGTGGATACAACAACAATTGCGGGATTACGGTTTGACTTATACTCATACTCCTATTAGGATAGATAACCAGTCTACTATTTCTATAACCAATAATCCAGTTAAACACAGTAAAACAAAGCACATAGACATGAGACACCATTTTATACGTGATTGTGCTAAAAAGAACTTAATTAAGCTGGTAAAAGTGGCAACGGAATATAATAATGCTGATTTATTTACTAAAGCTTTTGATAAGTCACGATTTGAGTTGTTAGTTCAACTAAATAGCATGCGTAATCCAGAGTGATTTGACCTTAGTAGAATTTATTTCTTTTTATAGCAGTAAGTTAGTAGAGTTTCTTTTTTTTTATAGTAAGTTTAGTAGCTAAGTAGAATTTCTTTCTTTTTATAGTAAGTTTAGTAGCTAAGTAGAATTTCTTTCTTTTTATAGTAAGTTAGTAGGTTATTTTATTAGCTTATTCTTATTTATAAAAAAAAAGAGAGAAAACCATAAAAATTAAAAAAAAGGAGAATATTAGAAAATGAGTTAAGTCTTGGATACATAGGTTCAAAGTGACGAAAATTAGCACAGTCGATACAATCTCTAAGTGTTAAGCTTTCACACATATTGCACCTTAAAGTCTAAGTGATATACATTTTCTAGTTTGATGTGTTGGTAGGCATAATACCCAAAGGAAATCTCAAAGCTAATGAAATATTCAAGAAAAAGTCATATGTGTAACTAACTTAGATGTATGACCAAAGGGTCTTAATTTTTATGTTAGAGACATACAGACAATGATTCTAAATGAGGTATGCAAATTTTCTGGGGGATGTATAGCCACATCAGATACATCTTAAAGAAAAAAATAGAAAAATCATGATAGAGAATTGAGAGTCAAAACAAGTAACTTTGTTGTACATAAGTACAGACCTGTTGCCTCTGGTTTGACTCGAGTTAGCAAGATAAGTCGCTTTGTTGTACGTCAGTACAGACCTGTCACCGCTGTCTTGCTAGCTTTAAAATAAACTTTAAGACAATCTAAGACACTCTGTTGTATGTAAATACAGAACTGTGTCCGACGTTTGCCTTTTAAAGAAAATTTGCAATACCGAAAAGTTATCATCATTGTGTGTATGCCTTGATCATAAAAGTATGTCTAAGTATGAGACATGTAAGGTAGTTTCTTGATAAATAAAAAGGCCAAGGGATATTCCAAAGTGTAACATGTTTAAAGGGAAAATAATACCAACAATCGCCTTGAAATATATGTCACGACAAACAATCAAGGAATCAAAAATTCCTAAGTGTGAGAGTGCAATACTGAAAGTGCGTATTTGGCACCGCTATCTGATTGAACCTTTCTCTGATTTTCTCGCCAAAAATATTCTGTTAGTATAGGTTGTACAGTTTAAAAATATTTTTGAGTAGCTTAAGTTTAAATTTTATTTAAAATTTTTTATTTTATCTTATTTTATTTTATTTAATTCTAAGTAGGAAAAAGGTCAAAGTTACTAAGGATGCATTTTTAGTGGAATAAACAAACATTGCATGAAAATCTATCGCTTAGTGTGAATAATTTTGCAAAGTTTGTTCGTTACACGAAAAGGTTGAAAAAGTTGGAAAAGTTAAAAAAGTTGAATTTTATACAAGGATTTTCAAAATTTTAATTTAAATTCGAATTCAAGACAAATTCGAATTAACATTCGAATCTGTCAGGAAATTCGAAATTAAATACAAGTTCGAATATGGTTGGTATATATAGGTCAACAGTGACTCATTCATTATCACCTACTTTCGATTTTGTTATTTCGAACTTGTGTCCAGACGATTTCGAACTTGTCTTCGAGTTTACCGTTTTCGAAGTTTATACTATTTCTCGAAGTTTTGCTCTTGTGTGTTCGAATCTACCAACAAATCTAGGTATAAACATCAGTATCATACAAAGTTTAGGTAGTTTAGGACTCATGTTTAGCAAAAAAAATCGATCAATTTTGAAGTTCTTGAGGTTTAAACTTGATGATTCAAAATCACAAGTTTTAACCGGTGAAACTTCAAATAACTTACATAAATCTTCGATTAGAACCAAATAGGACTAGTTAATACTATTTTCTAAGTCAAATGGGGTTAAAATCATGGATTTGTATGCGAAAGTGACCGACTTCGAACATGTCAGAAAATTCGAATTTGTCAACATATTCGAATTCAGTCAAATTCGAATATATATCTTCGAATCTGTTATTATATTCGAATGTTTTTATAAAATAATTCAAAACTTGTAGAAATTCGAATGTGTTGGATTTTGGACTTATGTAAACAAGTTCAAAATAAAACAAATTCGAAATTAAACAAGCTTCATTTTTTCTTTTTACTAATGTGGTTATTGTTTTTATGTGCAGCTATGGGTGAAAGAGCGTTCTTCCAAAAGCATAATATGGTAATGTCTCCAGATAGGGAGCTTCCCGAAGCTCAATCGTTCAGACAGATGGTGGACTTTTTGGCACATTCCAGGGTTTCTTATGCTGTATCTCATAATGTGCAAATAGTCTTACCATATGTAAGACAATTTTGGGAGCACTTACAAGTGGACTGCACTGTTACCCCAATAGTTTTGCGAACCAGAGTCGGTGGGCAGCCAATTGTTTTATCTGCTAACATGCTGTGTCAGGTACTGCAGCTCGGGACTGAAGATCAAGAGGCAGGGCCCATTGATTTCCCTGTAAATATAAGGCAAGCGGCCTTCCTGCGTATGGGATATGCCTTAGATATAACCAAAGCTTCGTTTATGAAAACCGGATTGATCGGGCAGTGAAGGTATTTGGCACATGTTATTATGGTCTGCTTTGCGCCGAAAAGGGCTGGATTCGATTACATTGTCTCCAAGATGCAGTCGGCTATGATTGCTTTGATATATAACAAGCATTTCAGCTATCCAGAAATGTTCTTTGCTGAGTTTATGCACCAGATCACAGCTCTAGCGCATGAAATATTTTTGATGTATCCGCCCTTCGCCATGATGCTTATCCGTCATTTCTTGCCGAATCTGCCACAGCTACCAGATCTTCAAAGTGTGGCAATTATAGATAAATGAATTTTTGCTGACTGCCAGTCGCACAATGCCCGCAGGGCTGAGCAGGTCAGGCCCCTAGATGCACCTCTCTTCGGGGCAGTGATTGATCCAGATTTTGTAGCCCCAGAAGGGGATAACTGGGCTGGAGAAGGGCCTCAGCCGCTGCCATTAACAGCAGCAACAGCCACAACCTCAATCGCAACCAAGAAGGAGGCAAAGAGCTACAGCAAGTCAAACTCAGGCATCCCGGCCATCATCAAGCAGAGTTCAAGAGTCTACGGCAGCAGGTCCATCTTCGTACGCTGCAGGCACTTCAACAGTAGCCCTAGCAATTGATCAAACGACCCAAACACTCGAAGAGATCTAGGCTCAAGGGACTAACTCAGACCTAAACCTGACTGAACAACTGGTTCAGGACGTTTTTGGATCCTCCAACTGACCTTCATGATATTTTGAGAGATGTTGATGAATATCAGCCATCAGATGATGAGAATATGGACATTGAGGTCCCGATGGCAGGAATTGCAGAAAGGCAGATTGAGGAAGAGGGTCAAGCAATGACCACCTCCGAGTCGGAGTCTGCTTCTGAAGAAGTTGAAGAAGTAGAAGTAGAGGAAGTACAGGTAGAGCGTGTTGATCCATCTGTCCGCATTGGCAGATATGGTTCAAGAATTGTGGTCAGTACGAGAGAAGAAGGAAAACGAGCTGCTAGAGACTCAGATAATGACGATTCTGATTTTAAAGCAGAAGATCCAACTCCCCTCGTTCGTAGGCATAGGGCGAAGAGGCATCGTTTTATGTAGGGAGCTTCATCCACCACAGCTCCAGAGCCTGTAATTCCAGCTGTTCAACCATCCATCACTCCATCACCACTTACATCCATTCCATCTACATCATCCACTTTCACTGAGAATCAGCGATTTACAGAACTGAGCAGCAAGGTGGATTTCCAAACAGTCCAAATCTTTCAGCTAACCACAACAGTCAAAGAACTTCAAGCTCATAACGCCAGACTTGATCAGGAGAACGCTGAACGGAAAACAACTGTTACTGATCAAGCTTCTGAGATTAAGACAATGAAGTCCCTCCTGGAGCAGTTAATGAAAAATCTTCAAGCTCAGGGGGAGACTAGCTGCAAAGAAGCCGAAGTGACAAGAAGAGATGATGATGACGGCAATGATCCCGAGGCTGGAAAAGAAAGTGAGCTAGCAGATTTTCCGACTGCTCAGCGAGCATCAACTCAAGGGGAGCCGAGTCAATCTGCAGTAGAAGATAGGGCTGAAGGTGAAACTTCTAAAACCATTGAGAGCGAGATGATAGATGCTCTGATGGATATAGAAGAAGAAGAAATAATGTTTGATTTTGAGGATGATGTTGAAGAATTGGAAGAAGGGGAATTTATTCCAGAAGATATAGTTGATTGGAAATCTGACGAGGAGGTCGTGGAAGATAAAGATGACAACGTAGATGAAGTAATCATTCATTCACAACCCATCACAGAACAATACGTGCATAACGATCAAAATATAATTGATATAGATGAGATTAAATTGGCCTCTGTAGAAGATTCAGAACTGGAGGAAGCTGATAAAGAACCAAGCAGAGCTGAATTGTTAAATCTTTGGTTCCGTAAGGAAGAAAAGAAAGCAGAGCCAAAGATGAAGAAGATGATGAGAGTGCCAAACTCCGAAAATCTCTCAGGAGGAATACTCAGCTGGTTCTTCGACAGAGAATTGCAGCTTTTTATACTAAAGAGAAGATATGGACTTCAATACCTGAGGCGTACGCTCAAAGTGTTTAACACACTGCCAAAGGTTGAAGTGAAGGAGTTAGCTTGGAAGGAATTGATAAACATTGGTAAAGACCCTTATGCTGAAGTGATCGCAAAGATAATCCGAAGAGAGGGTAGATCTGGACGGTTTGAAAGACTCAAGCCGAGGTCAGGAAAGAGAGTTGAGGATGAGTCGAGGATAGATCCTCATACTGGAAAACCGTGGGCTAAAATGGTGTACAAACTTGTCAGATGCTTGAAGAAGGTACCATTGAAGTCTATGCCACAGGACGTTCTTAGAAACATGAAATGGTGGTATATAGACGATGATACAGCTGAAGCAGTAATGGAGGATATAGAAGACAAAGTGATTTTGAGAGTATACGATCCGCTGCACCTAATCGATCTATCTAAGGATGACCTGCAAAAGCTACACGATCAGCCTATCTTCTTTCATGAAGGATGGAGATCTGAGGCTAGGAAATTCCAAAAGATAGTTAGAGTATGTATTGATATAGGATTGTATGCAGGTAGTAGCTTATATAGCTCTAGCACTTAGGCAAAATATTAATAGTTAGAAGCTATCGTCAAGGGGGAGTCTGTTAGTGCACCCTGGGTGACGATAGCAGTCTAAGTATAGACATATTTTGTAAAAGTCAATCTGACTATTATTATACATTAACAAGTAGTTGTTATATGTTTGTTATATGTTTGTTCATATATGTTTGATGTTAATTGAATATATGTTTGAACTCGGTGTAATGTATTACAATAAGTTCAAACATAAGTTCAAAGATAAGTTCAAACATAAGTTTGAAGGCAAAGGTTCGAATTTGTTAGAGGACAAGTTCGAAAAGGCCTTGGGCCATGTTCGAACTTGTCCTAGACAAATTCGAACTGGGCAGTATAATTAAGGATTAATTCGATTAATTATCAGAGTTTTGCAGAATTTCAGAGTGATTAGTGCAAAGGGTGATCTCGAACTTGCAAGCATTCAGAGAGTTTCGTGGGGAGAGAATCATCATGTTGGAACGTTTCGTTGTTCGTCTATCACTGTGCTAGTCTCCGTGTTTCGGTGTGCGTGGTGTATCCGTCAAGCCGCTAACGAGGATTACGCACTCGTTGGCAGGTGTCGCGTCAAGATAGGATCCGTAGTCAGGCGACCTTACACATTTTCAGGGAGATAGGTGAATATCAACTTCCTGTTGCCGAGTCTGTAGGCACAGAAGGTCATGCTGAAGGATCAGAAGCTAGGGAACATGTTGTGGCTGAGGGTCAAGTCGAGACCGCCTCTGAGTCTGAATCTGAATCAAGTTCTGAGGAGACAGAAGCTGAAGATCCAGCTATTACCATTGGTAGATATGGATCCAGAGTCGTTGTTAGCCGAAGGAAGATGACAAGGCCTGTAATTCAGGATGAAGAGGTCGAAGATTCTGATTTTGATTTAGAAGAAGAAGCTCAACGTCCTCCACAGCAACCGAGAAGGAGGCAAAGAACTCAAGAAAGACAAATTCAGGCATCCAGGCCTTCAACAAGCAGAGTCCAAGAACCATCGGCAGCAGGTCCATCGTTGGATGCTGCAGGCCCCTCAGGCGTGGCCCCAGAAATAGATCCTCGAGTAGAGACTCTGGAGGAAATTTAGGCACAAGGCTCTCAGGCACAAGAAGATATTACTGCTGAGCTTATTGATACTATCTTGCAGCCTCCAGCTGAATATGATGATCTTATGAGAGATATAGATGATTATCAGCCTGAGGAAGAAGGTCGAGCAGTGATCACCTCAGATGCTGATTCTGAGGAAGCTGAAGAGATAGAAGTTGAAGAAGTAGCCGTTGAATCAGTTGATCCATCTGTTAGAATAGGCATATACGGATCATGAATTGTTGTTAGTGAAAGAGAGGCAGAAAAGAGAGCAGCTAGAGATTCAGATGACGATGACTCTGATTTTGAAGCTGAAGACCCTACCCCTCTAGTGCCAAGACAAAGGGCAAAAAGGCACAGATTCATGCAGGGAGCTTCATCTGCTTCTGCTCCAGAGCCTGAGATTCCTGCCGTTCAACCATCAATCACGCCATCTCCAATCACATCCGTTCCATCCACATCGTCAACATTCACAGATAACCAGCGATTCTCAGAGCTAAGAAGCAATGTAGATTTCCAGACAGTCCAAATCTTGTAGCTGTCCAAAGCAGTTAATGAGCTTCAAGCACATAACGCAAGAATTGATCAGGAAAATATTGAACTGAAAACATTTGTTGCTAATCAAGCTGCTGAGATCAAGATCATGAAGTCCCTCCTCGAGCAGCTAATGAAAAACCTTCAGGCTCAGGGGGAGACAAGCTGCAGAGAAACTCAAGCGATAAGGAGAGAAGATGACGATGGCAATGATCCCGAAGCTAGAAAAGAAAGTGAGCCAGAAGATTTTCCATCTGCTCAGCATGCGACAGTTCAGGGGGAGCCTAGTCAATTTGGAGTTGAATGAGGTGAAGCTAGTTCTTCAAAGATTGTAGAGAGCGAGATGATAGATGTTCTCATGGATATAGAAGAAGAAAAAACACTTTTTGATTTTGATTTTGAAGATGGGGTTGAAGATTTAGAGGAAGGGGAGTTTGTTCCTAAAGACGTAGTAGATTGGAAGTCTGATGATGAGGTCATGGATGATGAAGACGATAATGTTGATGAACTGATCATTAGTTCACAACCTATCACAGAACTATACGTGCAGAACGAGCACAATGTGATTGATATTGACGAGATTAAGCTGGCATCTGTAGAAGACTCAGAGCTGGAGGAAGCTGAGAAAGAACCAACAAGAGCTGAATTGCTAAATTTATGGTTCAGAAAGGAAGAGAAGAAGGGAGAGCCGAAGAGGAAAAAGAAGATGAAAGTGCCAGGATCTGAAAATTTCTCTGGCGGAATTCTAAGCTGCTTCTTCGACAGAGAACTGCAGATATTCATGCTAAAGAGAAGAGATGGACTTCAATACCTTAGGCAAACGCTCAAAGTGTTTAACACATTGCCGAAAGTAGAAGTAAAGGAATTAGCCTCGAAAGAATTGATCAACATCGGTGATGACCCTTACGCTGAAGTGATCGCGAAGATAATCAGAAAAGAGGGTCGGTCCGGAAAGTTCGAAAGGCTAAAGCCAAGATCAGGCAAGAGGGTAGAAGATGAGACAAGAATAGATCCACATACAGGAAGGCCATGGGCTAGAATGGTGTATAAGCCCGTCAAGTGTCTAAAGAAGGTGCCAATGAAGTCTATGCCACAAGATGTTCTCAGTAACATGAAGTGGTGGTACATAGATAACGATACTGCTGAAGCTGTGATGGAAGATACAGAAGACAAAGTTATTTTGCGAGTGTATGATCCGTTGCATCTAATAAACCTATCTAAGGATGACCTAAAGAAGCTACACGATCAGCCTATCTTCTTTCACGAAGGATGGAGATCTGAAGCTAGGAAATTCCTAAAGATAGTTAGATTATGTATCGATATAGGCTTATATGCAGGTAGTAGTTTATATGGTTCAAGTAGTTAGACAAAATGTAAAAAGTTAGAAGCTATTGTCAAGGGGGAGTCTGTTAGTACATCCTGTGTGACGATAGCAGTCTAAGTTTAGATAGCATTTTGTGTAAGTCAATTTACTTGATATTGAATATTAACAAGTGTTTGATATATATGTTTGATTATGTATGTTTGATATTGATTGATTGTATGTTTGAACTTAGGGTAACGTATTGCAATAAGTTCAAACATAAAGTACAAACATAAATTCAAACATAAGATAAAACATAAGTTCAAACATAAGTTTGAAAGATAAGGTTCGAGTTTAGGCCTAAGTTCGAATTTGTCTAGGAGGACAAGTTCGAATAGGCCTTGGGCCAAGTTCGAATTTGTCCTAGACAAAGTCGAACCTGTCAATATAATTAAGGGTTAATTCGATTAATTAACAGACTTTTGCAGAGACTTGTCAGATTTCGGAGAGTTTAAGGAAAAGGGGGATCTCGAACTTGCTAGCATTTTGAAGAGTTTCGTGTGGAGAGAATCATCGTGTAGGGGCGTTCTAGTTGTTCGTCTATCACCGTGGTAGTCTCCGTGTTTCGGTGTGCGTGGTCTGTCCGTCAAGCCACTAACGAGGATTCCGCACTCGTTGGAAGGTGTCGCGTCAAGATAGATCCGTAGAGAGCAGACCTTACAAAGCAAGATGCCATAGTAATTCAATAGTACATCTTGTCTCCTCACTTTGTTGTATAAATACTACATGATGATTGCATGAATGGTATACATAAAAAGTTGACTTCAACTTGGTTTCATGTATGCTTATTTCTGCTTGTTCTTCTTCTACGTATATTGCAAAGTTAATGTTTTAATTAGGTTAAGATTATAACAATATATAATATCCTATATATTTAGAGTCCAGTTTTATAATAATTTGATTAATAATTAGTAACGAGAAAATATTTTAATATTAAATTACCAGATGAAAAGTGTATATTATTAGTAAATAAAATTTTTTATTATAAATATAGAGTTATTTTCATTAGTAAGGAAGTCAATTTTTTTAAACAAACCAAAGTTTCACAATAATTATATTGTTAATATTAATTTATTTTAAGATCAAGAATTTATATGGTAAAGGTTTTACAAAATAAATTATTCATAATTAATATGCAGGATATAACATTAATAATTAATTTAATTGGGTAAATATTATATTATGAAGTTTAGTTAAAAGGATAAATAAATAAGGGTACAATGGTCATTATTAATAAGTAATATTAGTTATGAGTTTTAAAATAATAAAATTAATGAATTTGAGTATATATGATATTAATGATGTTAAAAGGAATATATGTGATATTAATAGTTAAAATTGGGTATATATGGTATTATGATGTTTAGAAGGGATATATATGATATTAAAATTTGAAGTTGGGTATATATGATTTTTTGAAGTTTAAGAGGGGTATATATGAAATTCTCCCTTCTAATAATAATAATAATAATAATAATAATAATAATAATAATAATAATAATAATAATAATAATAATAAAATTTGAAGTTGGGTATATATGATATTTTGAAGTTTAAGAGGGGTATATATGAAATTCTTCCTTTTAATAATAATAATAATAATAATAATCTTAAAAGTTGTTAATGAAAATCTTTAGCATTTTACTAATTTATACTTACAATTAATTATAATAAAAAATATTAAATATCGTTAGTGTTAAAAGTTTAAATACATCTAAGTTTAATATTTAGCTTTTTCTTAATTTTAAGTTTATACTAGCTATGACGGCCCGTGCGATGCATCGGACTAAATTTTTATTTAAATCTTATGTAATTATTAGAGATGTGTATTTGTTAGAATGAATATGCTTTGTAAATTGATCCATTACCAAATCAAATTCTATTGTCAAACAATTTTATATGCAAAATCATATATAATAAGACAATACAAAATATAAATTATATCAGAAAAGAAAAGAGGATTTGTGAGATAGGAACTTACTTAATTTTTAAGTTTTCTGTGTAAGAACTCAGATATACCAAATTATAAAAATACATTTTTATTAGAAAAATAAAGAGTTTATATAAATTTGTTTATGCATTTTTAGGTTTATTTGTTTAATGCTCATATTTCAATTAAGAGAATATTAAACATTGTTGGGTTGTAAGTTTGAGATAAAAAAATTAAAAGTTGTCAAAGACTATGAGATTCATGTAGATTACTTGATTCTCAATGAACTTTTTCAAATGGGTTAGGATTACTTGATCATAAAATAATTTTTAAGTGTGAAAAGAATATTAAAATTTCAACTATTTATAACAATTACATATGTACTGAAACTATACATAACCATTTAACATAATGCAATATTATACGAAGGTATTAGCAAAAAAATTCTTACAACTGAAATTAATTCATATTTAGATATTAACTATAATGAAATAAATAACTACAACTGTTGTTTATGATACTTAAATAGAAAAGGTGAAATATATGATAATTTATAATAAACATAAGTTCTTTAAGTATTTATATTTTTTATGTCATAATTTGTTTTAATATTATGATTTGTTTAGATATTTAATTAAAATTAAATAAATATATACAACTATGTATTAGAATTTTAATCATCAAATTAAAAGAAAATTGTATAATTTAGAGTTTTAAAAGATTCTTGTCTTTTCAAATTATATAATTAATTAATACCAAACTTTATTATTTATAAAATGGTTCTATTCATATGAAAATTGATTACTACTTATAACCCAAGTCAATGAGTTATTGAAAGAAAATATAGAAGATAATGTAAACTTACATAATACATGAATTGTTTATTTTGATGAAAAGATGCATCTAGTGTCATCAACCATAGTGTTATCAACCATGAAGACGAAACTACATAATCATGTGATTAATAGAAAATTAACATCCATATTGGAATCCAAAATAAATTTTGGGTGTTATGATTATTTGTTTATGAAACAAACACCACAAATTGTAAATTATATTGAAAAAAGATAAAAAGGAGCATATAAAACTTATGAATTCGATCAATAAACATGAGTAAAATATAATAACATAATTTTTAATGTTTGATTAATAGTAAATGTAAACATGTGAAGGAAAATCTAGAGGCTTTTCTTCTATCGATAAGAAACCCTGAGTGATAATCCAATTTTTTCTATTATGATTAACTAATCTAAAATTTAACAAACACAAACAAAGTAATTAGAATCCTAAATCAATACTCCATCTGTTTGTATCATAATTAAGAGCCCTAAAAACCATAAGAAACAAACACATTTACTGTAGGTCCCAAAAGATATCCCAAGTGTATAGCTTTAAGCTGTAGAGGGGGGTGAATACAGCACTTTAAAAACTACACACAATTTTCTCAATGTTTGTATGTATTATTAACAAATGTTAATTACAAACAAGCTTGAATGTGGAAAGGTTCAAGCTGAGATGACAGATACAACAGTATATCTAACTAGTCTAAGACTGACTTAAACTAATTACAATGAATACACTCACTAAGAATCACTCACTGTGTTTACAAGACTCTGAGGAACAGCTTGAACAAGAACAGCTTAGACACTGAGTACTGTTTTATTCAAGCAGACTTGCATGCATGAAAGACACACTTTGAATGCACGTTCACTCTTGTTTTCAGCACTTAGCTTTTTTTGGCTTAATCGATCAATCCTTGGAAGTTTCTTTTTATACCCATTCAGAGGATCTAAGTGAAGCTTCTTCATTGGACGAAATGAAAAAGGAGAAGTCTTGTTGAAAAGACAACATAACCTTTTCTGCACCTTTCTGAAAAGCAGACTTGTCTTCACATGTGCAGAACTTTTGTCTTTTCACTTTGTCTACTGTTACATTGCCTTTAACCAAATAAGGAATGTCAACTTTGTGTTTTTCTTCCTTGTAAAGGCCTATTTTGATATAAGAAAAAGGTCTGTCACCCTTTTTCAAATAACCTTTTGTCTTCATGTAACAGAACAGCTTGGGCAGGCTGAGCAGTTCTGATTTCCACTTTGTCTTCGACTTTGTAAACTGATCTTGTAGTCAAAAACAATACTTGAGGACTTGGAAACACATTCCATAAAGTGTTTAGCCTGTTCACAAAGAACAGGTTCTGTTCACAAAGTACAGAACACTTGTAAACTGCCCAAGCTGCTCATCAGTGTAGAGCAGCGTAGACAGTTTTTGTCCAGCCTGTTCAGCAGACTGAACAGCTTGGGCAGAAATGCCTTTGTTGCAACATATGCAACACAGAGAACAGCTTTAGGCTGATATTACAAATCATTTTCAGGTTTCAACAAGGCATATAACAGGCCTTAAATTCAACCTTCAAAAACATCGACAGGTTTGATTAATAATCTCCCCCTCAGATGCAGAGCAGGTTTGACTGAGGCCTTTTTGTGCCTAACAATCTCCCCCTATTTGCAATAACCAGTCTAAGCTGGTCTTATCAAAAGTCACTATATATTTTTACAGTACATTTGTTGAAATAAAATTACAACATCAACATAAAGTAAAAGATCAGTTTATATATACACTGATTTTTTATTACATTAGAACAACACATGTTCTTACAAAAGTACAACTGATGTACTGATGTATCTTACAACTAATGTAAAAGGAAATTACAACATATGTAAATGAAGTACAAGTAATGTACATTGGACTGTTTTTGTTAGGAGCAGAAAATGGTAATCCTGTCCAACTGATGGACAGCTTCCATGCATCACCTACCCAGATGGCAGATGGACTTAATCACAATGGAGGGGGATCTTCAAATATCTTCTCTAGTTCCTCTCTAGTATCCTCAAGTTCTTGAATCTCACTTCTTATTATCATAAACTTGGGATCCTCAAGTTCACCTCTTTCATAACAGCTTCTGAGCTGATCCCAGATAGCTGCTCTCCACCTGCTTGACTGGCTGAATGAAACTGCAAGTCTGAAGGCTACAAGATGTCTCAGATCCACCTTGTATAGATCTGATGCTCTCTGAAAGCATTTCTTCTGAGTTAAGGGATCTAAAAAAAATGCCCCCAGCTCAGGCTCTTCAATGATCTTGCCATCTTCAAACTCAATTCCACTAGGCAGGCTGTGATCAACTCCTTTCATCTCAATAGCATAGTCACCTTGTTCTATCAGGATGAGGAGTTGTTCCATCTAAGTGTCCTTCCTTGTCCTCCTGGCCTTTATTTTTGGTTGTGTCACATAGACACCTTCACTTACTTCTTTGGAGATCAGGCCAAGATTCTTCACTCTCTCCATCAGCTTCTTTACATATGCTCTGATAGTCTTAGCAGTTTCAGACTTAGACTCACTCAGAGCAACTGCCAGCTCAATCCATTCTCTGTACCCCATTTGTGCAACATCAGTGAAGTCATATGTTTCTAGTTCTGGGCCTGCTGCACCCATTCTGGTTATTTTCAACTTCCACTGACTGCCTTTTCTTGAAATTGGCACAGCTTTGACAATTGCCTCCTTACCAAGCCTTCTATCAGCAACATCTTGAAATTTTCTTCTTGCCAGGTTGTCAAAGTCAAATTGAGCTCTTGCAGAAGGCACTGAGGTTTTGGCCACTGAGACCAGAGCACCTTTTTCTTTTTCAGCTTCCTTTTCCTTTACTGATCCCTTAGCAGCTTCCAAAATTTTCTTTTGCACAACAAGAGAGGACATCTTATCTTTCCTTGCCTCTTGAAGTGCAAAAGACTTAGCAGCTTTTGCAGACTCTTCTTCTTTTCTTAAAGCTTCCAGGGCTTGAAGTTGTTCTTCTCTAAACTCAAAATACTTATGCATAGGAAGACCCATTTCTTTGGCCCTGGATTTGTGAAATTGGATTTCTGCTGCTTTCGGCTGTTGAGGACCAGTTGCTGCTATTGCTTTACCTTTAGCTGCTGTAGTGGCAGCAGCTTCAGGACTTTCCTCCTCCTCTTCTTCTTCTTCTAAGATCAGATGCCTCCTTCTGCTGCTTGGCCTGCCCTCAGGAATACTTTCCTCCCCCTTAGATTGAGCAGGGATTGGAGATTCAACCTGAGTAGGCTGAGCAGCATGGGAGGCACCTTCCAGTGTACCTGTTGAAACTCCTACTTGTTGACCAGTTAGTGGTGCATGCACTGGTTTCTCCTTAGGAGAAGAAGTTTTCTCCCCCTTAGACTTAGTCTTAGAGGCAGACGACTTCTCCCCCTTTGAAGGAGATGGACCAGCACCTTCAACACCCGGTCTGCCTGAAGACACAAAGTCATCAGGCTTGCCAGCAGTTTTGGCAGCAGGCCTGGGGCCAACAAGGCTATTCACTAAGAATGCCAAGTTGTCCTGCACCTCTGCAAGCTGGGTAAGACAAGACTGAATGGAAGAGGATTGGGTATCAGCAAGGGAGGTCAGCTTTACAATATTTTCCCTATCAGAATCGGTGAACAGCAAACTTTGAAGCTGTGCAAGATGTAATTCGAGAGAATCTTGCACATCAGCAAGGTTTGATGACACAGAATTTGATAGGGAGCTAATGAGGTTGGTCAAGCTGGCCAGAGTAGTAGGAAGAGTAGTGTTGCAAGAAGTTAAGAGAGATGACAGCTGTTGAGAAATAGCTATCATTGAGGACACAGAGTCCTGTTGCAGTGAAAGAATAGAGGAGAGGGAGGTGGACACATTTTGCAGCTGTGCAGTGAGTGCTAACAGCTGTGGAGAATTATCTGTTTGTGGAGTGGCAGGGAAGGAATCTCTGAACAAATCAAAGAACCCCTTAAGCTGTTCAGACACAGAGTCTGATATAATAGAGGGTAGAGAGGTCATAGTAGTTTACAAAGAACCAACTTTGTTGGTCAGCAGAGAAAGCTGATCCTTCAAAGGCAGGTCTTTAGGAGATGGAGGTGTATGGGTGGACTGTTTAGATTGGGTGGATGGAGAAGATGATGAGGAGGCTGGTGTATGAGGATGTGATGGAGAGGGAAGAGGAACATTTGAAAGAAGCTCCATAGCCTGGGCAAAAGTGATGTGGCCCAGCTTGGAGGTGTCAAAGGGTCCCTCAGCAGCGGCTGTAGCTGCTTCATCAGGAAAAGGGGTTGATGTTGGGGGCCTTTCAGATGCTGCTTGTGTTGCAACATCCTCATGAAGGCCAGTGGGTGTTCCCTCTGCAGTGCCTTGGTGTAAAAGCACCTCATCATGGGGAGATGGGATATGCATTTCAACATCAGCAGTGGTGAAACCTGCTGATGGAGTTTGCATAGAAGGAGCAGCCTCACCAGAGGGATGGTATGATCCCTGAGGTTCATCAGCTTGTGTTGTTGGTCCCTCATCAGCTGTTTGGTGTAGAACGGCTGTATCATGGGGAGCAGAAGTTTGAGGCTGAGCTGCTGATTGGTCTATACCAGCAGCGTGGGCACCTCGTGCAGACTCAGGGTGTAAAGAGATTTGAGTGGGGGACAGTGTGGACTCAGTCTGGAGTGGAGAGGGCTCCTGTCTTTCAATATTCTCAGCCTGTTGGGAGGCTGGATTAGTTGAGGTGGTTATCTCCTTTTGTACAACTGGTTCCTGTTGGGAGGAACCAGAGGGTCTAGGCTGACGTTGGGTGGACTCAGGTTGGAGTGAAGCCTGCTCCATTTGTGCTGAACCTTCTCCCAATATAGGAGAAACAGCAGGGGTTGTTTCTCTTACAACTGAACCTGTTGGGAGGGAACAGAGGAGGTGGTTGTGTGGGCTGGTTTCTTTTTGGAGATGGATTTTCATTGGTAGTGAATGGATGAAGTGGGTGATTGAGGAGAGGTGATGAGGGGATCAGACTGGACAGGTTTTGAGACTGGGTCAGAAACAGGTGGGTTGACCTGTCTAATAGTCTCAGGTGCCACAAAGGCACCAGCCACAGAGGCTTCAGGGTGAGGAGCCTGCTCCCCCTCAGCCACAGAGGCTAAGAGATCAGACTCAGACCGAGCTGTTTTGGCCTTCTTTTGCACAGGCCCAGCTTCAGCGGTTGCCAGGGTCCTCTTAACGAGTTTGGACCTGGCTTTGGATTTTCTCGTGGGAGCAGCAGCTTCTGGATCTGTAAGGTCTACGACTGCAAGATCTATCTAGACGCGGATCCGTGAACGAGTGCGGAATCCTCGTTGACGGTTAGACGAACAACTCTCAACCAACGGAACACGGAGACTATTAGACGCTGAACGAACGACACACGAACGATCCTACGAACTAATTCTCTCCGAAACGGCACTCACCTAGCTGATAAACTCGAGATCGCCTCTTGCTTAATTCCTCACGAATTCTGCAAAAAGTCCCTTAATGATTCGAGTCTATCCCTAATTATAGACCCTGATTCGAGTCTGATGTGGGCCAAACTCGAATCTGGCCCAAGGCCCATTCGAGTCTGTCCATATTGACATCCTCGAATCTAGCCCATTCGAATCTAAGGTCTCATTCGAATCTATCACAGATTCGAATGTGTTCCCTTAAGCAATTCGAATCTAGCCAAAAACACTTAAACTCTTAAGTGATGAAACTTATGTTTTACTTATGCTTGAGTTAATCTTTGACCTTTATGTTTGAACTTCTTGTAATATGTTACATCAAGTTCAAACACACAATCAATAACAGACAAACACATATAAACATATATATCAAAACACTTGTTAATACTCAGAATATTACTTAAACCATAATGCAGATCGATTAGACTGCTATCGTCACACAGGGTGTACCAACAGACTCCCCCTTGACGATAGCTTCTAATTATTTACATTATATCAATTTTAAGTACTAGAGCTATATATACTACTACCTGCATATAATCCAGCATCTATACAAACTTTAACTACCTTTTGGAACTTCCTGGCTTCAGATCTCCATGGTTCAGTAAAGAAGATAGGCTGATCATGAAGCTTCTTCAGGTCGTCCTTTGATAGGTTTATCAAATGCAGTGGATCATATACCTTCAAAATGACCTGCTCGTCTTGATCCTCCATGATGGCTTCAGCAGTGTCAATCTCGAGGTACCACCATTTCATGTTGCTCAAAACGTTCTGTGGCATCGATTTCATTGGTACAGGTTTGTATGCCATCCTGGCCCATGGCCTACCTGTGTGAGGATCTATTCTCGACTGATCCTCGACCCTCTTTCCGGTCCTTGGCTTGAGTCGCTCAAACTTTCTTGATCTTCCATCTTTCCTTATAATTCTTGCCACAACCTCAGCGTACTGGTCTTCACCTATATTAATTAATTCTTTCCATGCAAGCTCCTTTACTTCAATCTTGGGCAATGAGTTAAATGCTTTTAGTGTTCGCCTCAAGTATTGTAGTCCATCTCTTCTTTTCAAGATAAATAACTGCAGTTCTTTGTCAAAGAACCAGCTTATAATGCCTCCTGAGAAGTTTCCAGCACCTGGAACTCTCATTTTCTTCTTCATCTTCAAACGATCTTTCTTTTCCTCTTTCTTGAACCAAAGATTTATCAAGTCAGTTCTAGATGGCTCCTTCTCGGCCTCTTCAAGTTCTTTGTCCTCGACTGAGGCTACCTTGATATAGTCAATGTCAATCACATTATGATTTTGTCCTTCATATAGCTCCGTGACAGGTTGTGAATTGATAATAACCTCATTGACTTGATCGTCTTCATCATCCAACACTTCATCGTCTGATTTCCAGTCCACAACCTCCTCTGGAATAAATTCTCCTTCTTCTAACTCTTCTTCTTCATCGTCAAAATCCATAAGCTCTTCCTCTATGTCCTTCAGTGCATCAATCATGTCACTGTCCAGAACCCTCGAGGAACCTGCTTCTTTTCCAGATCCTCCTTCTTCTCCTTCTGTACTTGGCTCCCCCTGAATTTGTGTAACTTGAGCTGCAGGAAAATCTACAGACTCAATCTCTTTATTCGCACCGGGATCATCGCCTTCATTATCATCTCTTCTCTGCACCTCCTGATCTCGGCACGATGTCTCCCCCTGAGCCTGTAAATTTTTCATTAACTGCTCAATTAGGGAGCGCATCGACCTTATCTCAGCTGCCTGATCGCAAACAAAAGTTTTCAATTCTACGTTCTCTTCCTGGACTTGCTCCACAATCTTCTTCAAATCGGCATTTTCTTTATCAAGAATTGCATTATGAGTCTGAATTTCACCGATCGCCTTTGTTAGGCTTAAGATTTGGACATTCTGGAAGTCAACGCGAGCTTTAAGCTGCAGAAACCTTTGATTGTCAGTGTATGTGGTCGAGGTAGATGGAATGGACTGTATAGGAGTAGGAATGAACGGTGATGGTATATACGGTTCATCTTGAGGTGGTGGTGGTGGTGGACTGGTGGTTTGAGGTTCTTGATGTTGTGGAATTTCTGGTTGATCTACAGGAGCTGAAGATGATCCTTGCATGAACCTGTGACGTTTGGCCCGTTGCCTAGTCACTAGTTGAGCAACTTCCTCTTCTTCAAAATCAGACTCCTCCAATTCCCTGTTCACGCGCCTCCTCGAACCACCTTCATTTATAATCAATCTCGAACCATAAGTTCCAATTTGAATATCAGGAACTGCAGCTGCCGGAACTTCCGCGGATTCTGAGTCGGATTCCGAAGATGTTAATCTGTCATCTGCCCCTTCGGGCTCGTATTCCTCCACATCTCTAAAAATATTATCTTCATCTGCTGGTGGACTAAGCAGCTCACCAACCAATGCTACTGCAACATCTTCATTGGCATGAGGCCCTGCCTCCCAAATTTCATTAAGCGTCTGGCTTAGCTGTACAGCTTCTCTCGCAACATTTGAGGGCCCAGCTTCTTGAATATTTGAGGGCCCGGCTTCTGTAAGTTCTGGTTGCTGGCTTGTCGAAGGCCTGGTTGCCGGAATTTGACTCGCTGCTGGTCTCTGTCGGCGTCTTGGATCACGTGGCCGAGCACGAGGCTGTTGTTGCTGTTGACGTTGCTGTTGTTGTTGCTGTTGACGTTGTTGCTGTTGTTGTTGTTGTGGAAACTCAACGACCCCTGCCCAGTTGGCATCTTCCGGGGCTTGAAAATCCCTATCCACAATAGCTCCGAACAATGGACGAGCAACAGGAACAGCCAATCTTCCTCGGTGTGAGGAACAATCAGCAAAAATCCTTTTGTCCAGGATGGCAACACTCTGAAAGTCATTTGTTATTGGCAAGTTCGGCAAAAAGTGTCTGATCAACATCATAATGAATCTCGGATAGAGCAAAAACTGCTGATTTTCGGGAGCAGATATCTGATGAACAAACTCCGAAAAAATCATCTCTGAAAAACTATATGGGCGATTATACACCATTGCGACAATCCCCGATTGAATCTTCGCGACAATATAGTCAAACCCTGCCTTTTTCGCAGCAAAGCACACCATAAATACATGCGCCAAAAATCTCCATTGTCCTATCAATCCACTTTTCATGTATGACACTTTTGTCACATCAAGGCTGTACCCCATTCTTTGAAAGGCCGCTTGCCATATATTCATCGGAAATTCTATAGGACCAGCTTCTTGTTCCTGAGTGCCCAACTGCAGCACTTGACGAATCATATCAGCCGAAAATACTAACGGCTGTCCTTCAATGCGAGTGCGTAGAACTGTCGGAGTGACCGAGCAGTCTACTTGCAAATGGTCATAAAATTGACGGATGTAGGGTAACACTAGCTGCACATTATGCCATAGTGCATGTCCGATCCTTGATTCAGCTAGAAAATCCAGTACTTCACGGAATCCCTGCGCCTCAGGGAGATTCATGTCTGGATTAAGGACCATATTATGCTTAGGGACAAAAGCGCGAATCGCCATATCTGCACAATAAATAAAACTATTAGTCTCATTAAAAATCAATAAACTTGTGTAAATTCAAATTTGTTTTATTTTGTACCTTTTTAAATACAAAATCTAACACAATTAAATTTCCACAAGTTTAATAAAATTTAAACAAAATAAATAAAGTACAGATTCGAAAGTAACAGAATCGAAGTGTCCATATTTGAATGTAATGGACAGATTCGAAGAGTCCCTATTCGAGTCTAATGGACAGATTCGAAGAGTCCCTATGCGAGTCTAATGGACAGATTCGAATATCATGGTCATCTCGAATCTAATGATAGATTCGAGAAACCCATGAACAGATTCGAAGGTCCTAGAACAGACTCGAAGTCCCGTCGGTTTTGTTTTCAACAAAAACCCAAGATTTTAACCGTTTTGAACTTAGTAATTCACATACATTAGTTCAACTAGGTTCTAATCATTGATTTATGCTTTTAATTTGATCTTTTATAGGTCCAAACTTGGTAATTTAGCAAAAACCCTATTTCAACCCATAGAACTTCAAAATTTGACGATTTGGTCTAAAATTGTGCATAAAACTACACAAATCTTGTACAATCCGGTTGATTATACCTAGATGTATCTGTAGAATCGAAACACCAAGTAAGAGACACGACAAAATGTCGTTTAGAAGGATTACGATAGACTCGAGAACAGATTCGAAATCGCCAATATAGATTCGATAGTATAGATTCGAAAACAGATGGAGTTAATGACCTTTACTGTTAACCTATTTATACCACCAACTCTCGAGTCTAAGCACAGATTCGAATCTACTGACAGATTCGAAGTCTTACCGCTTCGAGTCTGTCTTAGATTCGAAACCACCAATACTTAGAAAAATTTTCGAAAATTTTGAAATAAATTCAACTTTTCCAACTTTTTTTTTACGGTATCGTGTAACCAGATAAACTATGCCAATTCTTTTACCCTAAGCTCAAGATAGTTCACGCATTGTTTATTTTATCCAACTTTGAATGCACCCTCAGTAACTTTTGACCTTTTACCTAAGTAAAAATTAAACTAAACTAAGATGAAATAAAATAAACTAAGGTAAAAATAAAATAAAATAAAGTAAAATAAAATTTTGACCAAAAAATTTAATCTAGACTTAAGAAAAATTTTACAATCTAAGCTAAATACTTAACAACATATTTTTGATGAGTATAGTCTAAGAAAGGTTCAATCAGATAGCGATGTCTGATACTAACTTTCAGTACTTAAACTTTCACACTTAGGAATTTTTTATTCCTTTGTTTGTTTGTCGTGACATACCTATTTAGCCGATTGTTGGTATTTTTACCCCTTTTAAACATTCTACATTTGGGAATATCCCTTGGCCTTTTTATTTATCAGGAAATTATCTTACGTGACGCAGACATAGACATACTTTTATGATCAAGGCACACAGACAAAGATTCTAACTTGTTGGTATTTGCAAACTTTCTTTAAAAGACAAACATCGGACACAGGTCTGTATTTTCATACAACAAAGTGTCTTAGTTTGACTTAAGGTTTATTTTTAAAGTTAGCAGACAGCGGTGACAGGTCTGTACTGACGTACAACAAAGCGACATGTCTGCTAACCCGAATCTAAACAGAGACAACAGGTCTGTACTTACGTACAACAGAGTTGCATGTTTTCGACTCTCAGTTTTACATGATATTTCTATTCTTTCCATTTTCAGATGTATTTGATGTTGCCATACATCCCCAGAAAGTCTGCATACCTCATTTAGACTCAATGTTTGTATGTCTTGTACATAAAAATTAAGACCGATTGGTCATATATCTAAGTTAGTGACACGCTTGACTATTTCTAGAATATTTTATTAGCCTTGAGATTCCCTATATGTATTATGCCTACCAACACATCAAACTAAGTAAAGTATAACACTTAGGATTTAGTTGCATTATGTGTGAAAGCCTAAATACTTAGAGTCTGTAACGACGGTGCTAATTTTCGTCACTTTGAACCTATGTATCTAAGACTTAACTCTTTTTTCTGATATTCTCTTTTTTTGTATTTTTATGATTTTCTCTCTTTTTTTTTCTTTTGGTTTTCATAAGAAAAAGCAATAAAATGAGATAACCTAAAAACTTACTAAAAATAGAAACTTACTAAAAATAGAAACTTTCCTAAATTAGCAGATTACTGAAAAGAAAGAAAAACTACTACTCTACAATAAAATAAAATAAACTTACTACTACTAAGGTCAAATTACTCTGGGTTGCGCATTCCATTCAGTTGAATTAAATACTCAAACCGTGACTTATCAAACACTTTGGTAAATAAATCTGCATTATTATCTTCTGTTGCCACCTTTACCAGTTTGATAAAGTTCTTTTCAGCACAATCACGAATAAAATGATGCCTTATGTCTATGTGCTTTGTTTTACTGTGTTTAACTGGATTATTAGTTATAGCAATTGTAGATTGATTGTCTATCCTAATAGGAGTTTGAGTGAAAGCCAAACCGTAATCCCGCAATTGTTGTTGTATCCACAGAACCTGTGAGCAGCAACTACCAGCAGCAACATACTCGGCCTCGCACGTTGAAATGGCTACCGATGTTTGTTTCTTGCATTGCCAGGATACCAATCTCCCTCCTAGGAACTGACAACCTCCAGTTGTAGATTTGCGCGTCAAGCTGCATCCTCCGTAGTCAAAATCCGTGAACGCTTCCAACTCTAGATCTCCCTCCGCGTGATACCAAAGTCCCAGCTTCGGTTTCGACTTGAGATATCGTAGAATCCGCTTCACAGCTTTCATATGCATCTCCTTCGGATTCGCTTGAAACCTAGCACAAATACACACAGCAAACATTATGTCAGGTCTTGAAGCAGTTAAATACATAAGTGACCCAATCATGGCCCGATATAAAGTCGGATCCACATCGGTATCACTTTCAGTACCCGGCCCGAGATTGTGATTTACTTGAATCGGCGTGCTGAAGTGGGCAGTCAACTTAGTTCCCTCCATCCCAAACCGTTCTAATATGTCATAGACATACTTAGTTTGATGGATAAACATCCCTTCCTTTTTTAGGTCAACGTGTAACCCTAAAAAGAAATTCAACTCCCCCATAGCACTCATCTCGAACTTGGACTTCATCACCTTCTCAAAATCTTTGCACATTTGTTCGTCTGATGATCCAAAAATGATATCATCGACGTACACTTGTACCAAGATAAAGTGTTCTCCTTTCCTCTTCACAAATAGAGTACTATCTATCCTACCCCTTTCAAAACCGTTTTCTAAAAGATGGTTGGATAAAGTCTCATACCACGCCCTAGGTGCCTGATGTAATCCGTAAAGAGCCTTATCTAAGCGATATACTCTATCAGGAAATTTTGGATCTGTAAATCCGGGCGGTTGTTCTACATACACCAACTCCTTCACTTTCCCATACAGGAAAGCACTCTTAACGTCCAGTTGATATACCTTAAAGCCTTTGAAGGAGGCAAACGCTAGAAACAACCTAATGGCTTCCAGCCTTGCTACTGGTGCAAAAACTTCGTTGTAATCGATTCCCTCCTCTTGGTTGAAACCCTTTACAACTAATCTCTCCTTGTTGCGCGTGACTATACCCCGATCGTCTCTTTTGCACTTAAAACCCATTTGGTTCCTATTGCAATCTCCCCTCGAGGTAACGGAACTAACTCCCACACTTCTAGTTTCCTAAATTGTGAAAGTTCTTCCTGCATCGCTTCAACCCAGGAGTTATCCTTAAGTGCCATTTGCACATTCTTAGGCTATACTTGCGATATGAAACATGAATAAAGACATGTGTGATATGCCTTGGAGTCGTTTATCATCGACAACAACACGGTGTTGTTATTTACACTACTCCGAGTCCTCACACCCTCGTTAGGATTTCCTATGATGCTTTCTATTGGATGGTTCTTGTTAATCCTAGAGGTCTCTATTTCGTCTACCCTTAGATTATCTCCTAAGTTGGATCCTCTTTCACCTAAAGGGGGAACAGGCTCAGCTTCCACATTTTCTTCCTCACGGACGTTTTCCTCAGAGGCAGAACTTGATGCTTGAGTCTGATTCTCAGTGTTAGGTTCTTCTGGATTAGCAACTTCTGGAGACCCATCTACAGTCGCAGTAGGCTCGGACGTAGATTCGAACGTGGTCCTTGGAAAAATATGGCCATCGTCATTTAGGTGCAACGTCGCCATGTCTTTTTCGATTGTACCTGCAGTATCATCCAAAGGAATGTTAAATGACTCAAATAACTTATCATAGTCAAATATCCATTCCGGACCAGTTTGGGGTTCATGTGTATAACTTGTGACTTCAATGTTATACACAATCTCCACAGTACCAGTTGTTTTGTAAAACACCCGTTTGTTTGGTGAGTTTGGCACATAACCTAGGAAGTATCCTTCGTCAGCCTTTTCACCAAACTTCGGTTGATGTTTTGTTCTTAAAAGTGTGCATGGTACTCCAAACGGTTCGAATCCAGTTAAGTTAGGTGGCCGTTTATTCAAAATTTCATAGCATGTTTTGTTCAATGATTTGACTGTAAGGACTCGGTTTAAAATGTGGCACGCGGTATTCACTGCCTCCCCCCAAAACATGGTAGGAAGCTTTGAATCCGAAAGCATAGTCCTTGCAGCCTCAATCAAAGTTCTATTTTTACGTTCGGCCACCCCATTCTGTTGAGGTTCATATGGTGCACTGAATTGATGCACTATGCCCTTTGATAGGCAATATACACCAATTACAGTGTTTTTGAATTCAGTTCCATTATCACTACGAATATATTTAACCCTAGTTCCGTATGAGTTCTCCACTTGGTCCAAGAACCCGATGAGCCTTGCAGCCGTCTCGTCCTTCGTACCTAAAAAGAAAACCCAAGAAAAACGTGAGTAATCGTCGGTGATAACTAAGCAGTACCAACTACCTCCAATACTCCTTTTGTTGATTGGGCCGAAAAGGTCCATGTGCAACAGATCGAATGTTGAGGCTATGGAATTCTGCTTCTTGGACTTGTGTGTCTTCTTGTGTTGTTTGCCCTTCATGCAAGGTAGACACTTATCCTCGAACTGAAACCTTTTCATGGGCACACCCTGCACCAGTCCATGCTTCGTAATGTAATTCATCTTCCTCAGGTGCAGGTGAGCCATGCGTCTGTGCCACAGTACGGATTCCGTCTCCGAAGCTTTGGATAGTAGACAAATTGGCCCCATCGAAGTCTCTGGCTTGTTCATATCCAGCACGTACAAGTCGTTCTTCCTTGGCGCCCGCATCAACACCCATTCTTCAGGAATTTTGAATCCAGGCTTTAGCACTAACGCCTCAGTGTCAGTAAATAACACCGAGTTCTTCTTATCACAGATTTGAGAGACACTAATGAGATTATGAACCAGTTTATCAACGTGATAAACTTGATCCAAAGTAATCGTCCCATTAGTGACTTCTCCAGTTCCAGTGATATTTCCACCCTTGTTACCCGCGAATGATACGAATCCCCTATTACCCCCCTTGAAGTCTGTGAGAAGACTTCTTTCCCCCGTCATGTGCCTGGAGCAACCACTGTCGACGAACCACTTGTTGTTTGGACCGGTAGTTATCTCCTACACATGAAAGAAAATAGGTTACTTATCACGGGGAACCCAAGCTATGACTGACTTGGTAATACCATTCTCGTCCACATACGTGAACTCTTTCAAGTACCCATCTCGCCTTTCAGGTGACTTGGGCCTGTGAACTGAATTCTGTTGTGGTGCCGAGTGATTTAAGTTCACTCTCTGCCGTGGTGTAGGCATTTGTTGTGGAGCTCTGGAATAATTTCTATTATATGTCGTTTCTGAGTGTGATCCTTGAGCTCTTACCGGTGCATACTGTCTAACTGGAGTATGTGACCTAACTGGAGTATGTGACCTGCTAGGTGTGGTGCTCCTATAGACTTGCTGTGGTGCTGACCTAGATTGATTTGTTACACGATTCGGTGAATTTGTCCTAATCACTTCCTTTGGTCCAACCTTAACCGGTGTGTTTTTCACAACTTGTTTGGGTGCGGCCTGCACAGTTTTCTCGGTAGGTTGAGAACTACTGCTGCTTGCCACACTGGGTGAGGGCTTAACAGGTGTTGGGTTCACTGTCTTAGGGGTAACATCTGCTTTCCTAAGTGGACAGTGAGAAGCAACATGCCCTTTCTCGTGACATCTAAAGCAAGACATCTTATCCATGGACTTTTTGGTTGTTCCCTTAGATCTAGGTGTCTCACTAGTGTCTACTTCCTTTGGTACATCTACAGTGTCTGTCTCTTCGACCTGGTCAGCCCATGAAATTTTCTGTTTTCCTGCAGGTGTTTCACTGGAGGAAGACACAAATTTCACTTTCTTGACCTTGACGGTTGAGTCAACCACCTTAGGTGTATTATCAACTGTAGGCTCAGGTGTCGGTTCAGGTAGGTCCTCTAAGTCTACTGACTTGTCAGTTTTCTCCTGAGGCTGAGGCACATAATTCGCATTGAAAGGTGGAGGAATTTCGTGAAAACCTAGACCTACAGGCTTCTTAGACTGTCTTTGGGCATCTAAGACTTTTCCTAGATTTAGGCTCGAATTCCTAAACTTTTCCAGCTTGCTATTTGCCTCTGCTACCTTAACCTTGGTCTCGGCTAGCTCTATATCCTTGTCCTTAAGACTTTTAGTTAAGGCCTCTACGTGCTCATACATTAGTTCTATCCTAACACACTGCTCGCTGAGTTTGTCTTTTAGAACTACCACGTCTTGAGCATCAGCCTTAAGCTTTTCTTTTAAATCTTGCTTTATATCATTTAGGCTAGCGTTTTCTATTTTTAAGTTATCATTTTGAGCAGATATGGTTTTATGTGATTCTAAGACTAGATTTAACCTATCATTAGAAGTAGCACACAAAGCACATAATTCTGAAAATAGAGAATAAGAAAGACTAACCTTAGAGTTATCAGATTCCACGTTGGCCATCTGAGCAGCAAACTCCAGCACGGTCTGATCATTCGCCTTCTCTACCCACATCGGACTGCTGTCCCGTGTGGTCTGCTCGTCCCCATCACACCCAGTTTCCGTGACTTCAGTCATGAAGGCTCTAGCATTCGACTCAGGATGTGAACTCCAGTCATAGGTACCATCTAGCTGTCTGTCAGAGGTGACATTGGATAGTAGACCCGCTAGATTGGCTTGACCAGATGAGGAACTCGGAAGGTATCTTTGTTGGGACTGATTTTGGGACTGTCCTTGATGCTGACTCTGTCCTTGGTATGTCTCTACCTTCGGTCTTTGACACTCCCTTGCGAAGTGTCCCAATCCCTGACAGTTGTAGCATTTGACCTTAGACTTATCAAATCCTATCCCTTTGTTGTTCATTTGCAGATTCCTCCCAGTTCGCTTGATGAATCTTTTTACCCTCTGGGTCACCATGGCCAGTTGCCACTTAAGATCCATTTCCTCTAAGTCATCAGGGTCGACTTGATCGTAATCTTCATCCCATAGAGCTGGGTCATTGATTTTCCCTTGAACACAATTTCCATAGGCTGCCACAAAGGAAGCAAGCGATTTCAAAAGTTCTTCCACTGACTTTGCGCTCATCGGCATCTTCGAATAGCTCTGACTTGTCGATGCCTGTTGGACTTGAGGTTGCGGTTCTTCCGATCTTCCTAACCCTAAGAACGCGCGATTCAGTGAGTCTTCGGACTCTGGTGGCGATGACGTTTCTCCGGTGAAAAACGCTGTAGCACTCTTCGGTTCAGCTGTCACTGATGATTTAGATGTCTTTCCAAAATACATTGCCGGATTCTGGACTTGCTCGTAATCAGTCTCAGCCTTAATCATCTCGAAGTGATATGCCCTCAACGTTCCCACAATGTCATCAAGTGATTGAGCATAATATTTGTCCTCATTCAGCTTAATCATTGCCACGTACATAGCCCATTTGGCTGGTAGGGCATCAAGAAGCTTGTTGTTCTTGTCAGTGTCCGAATACTCAATTCCATGACTTTCAAGTTCCGTTATCAGATGATAGAACCTTGTGATAATATCATCCAACTGTTCATCCTTAATTGCCTTGAAAATCGCAAACTGTTGGGTCAACAGCTCTGTACGCTTTCTACGCACCCGAGGATTACCCTCACACCTTTTCTGGAGAGACTCCCAAAGTTCCTTCGACGTCCTTTGAGTCCGAAATGTGTGCAAAATATCTTGAGGTAAAGCCATACGGATTATGGAGAAAGCTTTGTTTTCAGCTTCAAATAGTTTCTTGTCATCCTCTTTCATCATCTGATATGACAAGACCTTTTAACGGCCTTCAACTTCAGATACTGGCGGAATGTACCCTTCATCTATGCACACCCACATGCGCATATCATTGAATTGTACAAAATCTGTAAATCTGTCCTTCCACCAGTAATAGTCCTCAACTTTCATCAGCTTAGGTGGTGCATTTGCCTTCCCAACTTCGTGATCCATCTCAAGGAATTTCTGAAGATTTGACATCTTTTCTTAAACAAATTGAATTTGAACTTAATTAATTTAATTCGAAACTGATTTAGACTAACTTATTCGAATCTAGATAGATTCGAAACTAATTAAGATTAAATCTTTTGAGATTAAATTCGATTAAGTCTTAAAAGTCAATTAGATTCGAAATTATATCAGATTCGAACAACTCCTTAGAATCGATGGTCCTTAGAATCGAAGGCTCAGCAGATTCGAATTTCAGCAAAATCGAAGCACAGATTCGAAACAGTACCAGACTCGAAATAAACTCGAAACTACTATAGACTCGAGATCCTATTCGAATGAAGTAACAGATTCGAAACAATGTAGACTCGAAACTCTCTGAAATTGACTCGAAAGGAGCGTATTTAGGTTAGACTCGAGACTAAAGTGAAACCCTAATTACCCCTATAGATTCTAGCGCCGCAAACTCGAAAAACGGCTAACACGTTGATTTTTTGACGTTTTACAGATTAAATCACTATTTTTCAAACGAAAAATAATGATGTCGACCAAAAACGTGAAAAACGACAAAGTGTTTCCCGAATATGAATTTGCTAAGCTCAAAAACACGTTTTTGAGAGCAAAACCGTCCAACTAGCGTCAAGAAACCTAGAATGTATCTGATGAACACGAAGAATACCAAGAACACTCCGTCGGCTCTGATACCACTTGTAAGGTCTACGACTGCAAGATCTATCTAGACGCGGATCCGTGAACGAGTGCGGAATCCTCGTTGACGGTTAGACGGACAACTCTCAACCAACGGAACACGGAGACTATTAGACGCTGAACGAACGACACACGAACGATCCTACGAACTAATTCTCTCCGAAACGGCACTCACCTAGCTGATAAACTCGAGATCGCCCTTTGCTTAATCCCTCACGAATTCTGCAAAAAGTCTGATAATATTTCGAGTCTATCCCTAATTATAGACCCTGATTCGAGTCTGATGTGGGCCAAACTCGAATCTGGCCCAAAGCCCATTCGAGTCTGTCCATATTGACAGTCTCGAATCTAGCCCATTCGAATCTAAGGTCTCATTCGAATCTATCTCAGATTCGAATGTATTCCCTTAAGTAATTCGAATCTAGCCAAAATACTTAAACTCTTAAGTGATAAAACTTATTATATTACCTTATGATTGATTTTATCTTTGAACTTTATGTTTGAACTTCTTGTAATACGTTACATCAAGTTCAAACATACAAACACTAATAAGCATCAATCATATATAATATATATATATATATATATAGCAAACACATGCTAAATCACAATGTAACACCACTTAGACTGCTATCGTCACACGGGATGTACCAACAAAACAGTCAAAAGATGTTTTCACTGTGGCAGGAAAAATCATTTGGCCAAACAATGCCTTCAAGCCAATGTTGAAAGGAAAACTGTTTTTCAAAAACAATCTGTTTTACAAAAGCCAAAAGTTTTATAGACTTCAAAACCTGCCACACCAGTTCCAAAGCACACAGTTGACCACAGCTTTGTAAAGGTCAACAAAAAGCATCATGTACTGAGACAACAAGCTTTAACTAAACCTAAACAGAGAGTGAAACAGGAATGGTGTGTAAAAGGCAAAAACATAGTTCCAACTACTGATGTAAAATCTGGAACTGTTAAGCCAAAAGTTGGAACTGGTAGTGTAAAATCTGAAACTGTTAACAACCAAAATACAGTTCCAACTGCTAAAGCAAAATCTGGAACTGTTAGTGCATCATCTGAGACTATTGAAGCAACAATTGGAAAGAACAACTGGACACCTCATGTTGTAACTAAATAATCATCACAGAATCCACCAGTGGATCTTACTAAGTTTAAATAGACACAGACAGTATTTAGTTATATTAATGCACATGGTCAACCCAAAACCAACTCGGTTTGGGCTTACTCCACTACTAACTAAGCTTTTATTTGTACAGGGCAACCACAGGAACCAACATACGACAAGATGGCATATGGACAGTGGCTGCACTAGGCACATGACAGGCAATTCTGAGTGCTTGTCAAATTTCAAAAGCTTTGAAGGAGTATATGTTGCATTTGGAGGAAACTCCAAAAAAGGTAAGGTGACAGGTAAAGGCACTGTCAAAGCAGGTAACATGACTTTTAATGATGTATTGTATGTAGAACAACTGAAGTATAATTTACTAAGTGTGTCTCAAGTATGTGACAAAAGGAATGTTGTTCTGTTCACAGACTCTGAGTGCATTGTCCTATCCAAATATTTTAAAATACCTGAAAGTCTTATTTTACTTAGAACACCAAGAAAGGACAATGTATACTGTTTGGACACTGAAAAATTATCTTTTTCTAATACCTTAAGTCGTTTAATATCCAAAGCATCATCTAATGAGTCTGCACTTTGGCACAGATTGATGTGTCACATTAACTTCAAATCTATGAATGCTTTAGTCAAACATAATTTGGTAAGAGGTTTACCACAAAAGGAGTTCATATGTAATGATTATTGTGTAGCCTGCCTCAAAGGAAAGCAACACAAAACTTCTCATAAGGCCAAAGAAATAAATTCAATCTCAACTGCATTACAACTCTTTCATATGGATCATTTTGGTCCAACATCTGTTTTGAGTTTGAATAAAAGAGCTTACTGTTTAGTCATTGTTGATGATTTCACCAGGTTTACATGGGTCTATTTTCTTAAGACTAAGGATGAGACTGTTGAGTTAGTTAAATCTTTTATTCTAAAAATAGAAAACCAATCTAACATAAAAGTAAAGGTGATCAGGTCAGACAATGGAACTGAGTTTAAAAATCATGATCTAAACAGTTTCCGTGAGTCAAAAGGAATTGCAAAACAGTATAGTGCACCTAGAATACCACAACAGAATGGGGTAGCTGATAGGAAGAATAGAACATTAATAGAAGCTGCTAGGACCATGTTAGCTGATTCCAAATTACGAATGACCTTCTGGGTAGAGGCAGTTAATACAGCCTGTTATGTTCTAAATAGGGTATAAGTTGTCCAATCTCAAGGGAAAACTCCCATATGAGTTGTTTCACCATAGGATTCCCTTAGTTAACTTCCTAAAACCCTTTGGTTGTCCATGCACTATACTCTATACTAAAGCTCACTTAGGTAAGTTTGAGATTAAGTCTGAGGAAAGAATCTTTGTAGGATACTCCACACAGAGCAAAGCTTATAGAGTTTATAACAGTGTATCTAAAATCGTTGAAGAAAGTGCCAATGTTAAGTTTAATGAAAACACTGCAAATGTTAAAGTCACTAGTACTGATTGGTTGTTTGATTTAGATTCTCTAACCAATTCTCTGAGTTTGCTGAGTATTCTACAGGAACAGTTGAAAACAATGCTCAAACAGGTAACACAAATTCTCATGCTGCCAGTTTAAATCCTCATGTTGCTAGCACAAAAGTTCAGACTGTTGGCACGAAGACTCAAACTGTTGAAGATTCTGATAGTTGGGATGAATACACTATTCTACCACTTCTCACTTGTGACCCACCTGGGGTACTGATTGATCAACAAGACAAAGGTACAGAGTTTGAGGTACCAGTCCCAAGTCCTGAAGTAACAGCTCCCCCAAATAGGGAAGCAGTCCCAACTCCATATCAAACTGTTACTCATGAAGCAGAATCATCAAGCTGTGCATAAGGTGATGACACCAACCTAGGAAGCACAATTCAGGAAGAAAGTGAACCCACACTCGGGATTCACAAATATCATCCACTCAACCAGATCATGGGAGATCCACGCACACCTGTGCAAACAAGGAATATGATCCACAAGGAAACAACTTTATCTGAAGAAGAGTGCCTGAGTTCAGTCTAGCTTCATTTGAAGTTGCCAGTTTCATGTCGCAGCTACAACCAAAGAAGGCATCTGAGGAACTGAAGGATCCATCTTGTATTGAAGCCATGCAAGAAGAGCTATTACAGTTCAAGAATCAGAATGTGTGGCAATTGGTTGAATTGTCTAAAAGGAAGAGGGAAATTGGTACAAGATAGGTATTGAGGAACAAAAAGGATGAAAGAGGTATAGTAATCAAGAACAAAGCAAGGCTCGTAGCTCAAGGGTATACTCAAGAAAAAGGAATAGACTATGATGATGTCTTTGCTCCAGCAGCAAGGATTGAAGCTATCAGACTGTTCTTAGCCTATGCAGGCTACAAAGGGTTCATGGTGTATCAAATGGATGTAAAATCTGCATTCCTATATAGTACAATTGATGAGGAGGTCTGTCAACCTCCTGCGTTTGAAGACTACAAGTATCCTGACAGAGTCTACAAGTTATATAAAGCACTCTATGGGTTACATCAAGCCCCTATAGCATGGTATGACACTTTATCTTCCTACTTACTGCAGAATGGATTCAAGAGAAGTACTGTAGACAAGACATTGTTCACAAAGACTATCAAAACAGATATCCTACTTGTTCAGATCTATGTTGATGATAGCATCTTTGGATCAACCAATGACATGCTTTGCAAGGGCTTTGAGACTGTGATGCACAAAAGTTTCAGATGAGTTCAATGGGCGAATTAACTTTCTTTCTTGGATTGCAAGTCAAGCAGAAGCCCACTGGTATCTTCATCAGTCAGTCAAAGTATGTGAATGACATTCTGGAAAAGTTTGGGTACAAGGATACAAAGATTGCAAGCACTTCAATGGACACTCACAAACAGCTTGATGCAGACAAAAAAGGATTAGAGGTGGACATACATATGTATAGTATATGTATTTAACATCTTCTAGACCTGATATAAGGTTTGTTGTTTGTGTTTGTGCCAGATTCCAATGTGCCCCAAAGGACTCACACTTGTTTGCCGTTAAAAGGATCTTTAGATATCTAAAAGACCAACCAAAATTGGGCCTATGATATCCTAAGGATTCTCCTCTTTAATTAACTACATATTCTGACAGTGACTATGGAGGCTGCAATATAGATAGGAAGTCAACAACTGGAGGATGTCAATATCTAGGAGCAAGACTAGTAACTTAGCAGTGCAAGAAGCAAATTACAGTATCCACATCATCCACTGAGGAAGAATATGTTGCAGCTGCCAGCTGTTGCTCTCAGGTTATGTGGATTCGGAACCAACTAAGAGATTATGGTATGAACTTTCTATCTACTCCTATATATATTGACAATTCAAGTGCAATTGTACAAAATCCAGTGATGTTTCCCAAAACTAAGCATATAGATATTAGATTTCATTTTATAAGGGATTGTAATGAAAAGACGTTAATGCAAGTTACCAAAATTCATACTGATGATCAGTTAGCAGATCTTTTTACTAAACCTTTTGATGTAGGAAGATTCACTTTTCTGGTGTCAAATATTGGTATGGTAAACATGGATTAATCTCCCTTAAGTTACCATCTCTTGTAATTTGTGTAAATTCTTTGTTTTACGTGTTTAGTTAAGGGGGAGACCTTGTTCAAATGGATATTGATCTGTGTATAGCTAACAGCTTGAGAATATTCTTAAGCTGCTAGTGTATTTTCTCGAACTGTTAGTTGCTTTCACTTGGTCTGTTAGGTGTGCAGGGCATTTCAGTCATTTCCAAGGAATTTGAACGCGGGACTAGATATTTTTAAATCCAAAACCCTTAAAAGTCCCAGTTTCGTTCAGTTACAACTACCAGATTCTCAATATCAAACTAGAGCTCTCGCATTCCCTCTCTTTGTGATTCCCTAATCTTCAAGCCAACCCTAAATCTATTCGTTCTTGAGCAACAATGGAGTTTGTCAAAGACCACAATTGTCGTCCTTACACCCTAAAGCATGCTGAACTGCAACCATTTCACGAGATGATGGACTTTCTCAGTAATTCATCTATCTTCTACGATCTTACAGTAAACCCTACAATCAATGTCTCACACATAGAGCAGTTCTGGAACAACGCATGTCTGAACATAAACCATGGAGTCACAACTCTTGTGTCTACCATCGATGGTCAATCAGTCACCATCTCTGAGGACTCAATTCGACAGTACTTGCAACTGCAAGATGCTGAAGGTATAAATGATGTTCCTTTAACTCCTTTGCGTGAAGATTTATTTGAGATAGGGTATAGGGGACCAATGGATTCATTTACATTTTTTAAAGCAAACTTTGGCCCCAAATGGAAATACGTTATTCATGTTATTCAACAATGTTTGAGTCCAAAGAGAACTGGTTGCTCTGAATTCTCTTCAAATATTGCAACTGCTTTAGTTTGCTTATCAACAGGCCAACAGTTCAATTTTTCAAATATGATTTTTCAAGGGATGTTAAGGCATCATGCCTTAAAGAATGGGAAATTTTTTATGTATCCTCGATTCTTAGCTGAAATTATTGCAAAATCTTGCAATTCTTTAAAAATACATAAAAGGATACATGTTTCTCATAAGCACTCTTTACAAACTGTATAAAGACTTTTAAAATAGAGTGCAAATTTCATGCTATTGATGTCTCATTGCCTCAAGCAATGTTGCATATCATTCCAAGAAACAAGGGAGAGTATCCCAACCCACTCCCCATGATACAAATATCCCTTCTGAACCTTCTGTCATACATACCTCCCCAGCCTCATCACTCAAAATATACACTAAAAAGAAACAAAGGGTTGAAGGTGCTCTTCCCACCTCAGTCCAACAACCAGAACTAACTATCATGTGCAAGAGGATACTCTTGCACAGCAAATCCAAAAGGAACCCACTGAGGACTATCCCAACCTCAATGTGAAGGTGAACATCCCTTCTGAGGATGTTCATATAGGCTGTGTGGCTGGAACTACTGATGCTTCTGCACAAGGGGCACATGACAGTTCTAACATCACTAAGACCACACCCATTGCAACAGAGGGTGTGCAAGTACCTTCTGGAAGTCCCCAGTACCAAGAACAGTGGGACCCAGATGCTACTAGTACATCTGGTATTGGTGCCAATGATAGTTCTTAAATACCTATGTCATTTGAAGATCTTGAGGCCAGTCTGCAACTTATGATTTTAACGGATCCCCAACTGAAACCTGTTGTAGCTATTTTGGAACACTACAAGTCCACTATTGCTGCACAGGGATCACAATTTCATGCACTCCAAAGGCTCTCAGCAGTCCAACAACAAAAGCTTGCCTAATTCTAGCTAGGGTTGAAGCTTTATGGTACCAAGATTGTACAACTAAAGAAGCATATTCAAACCCTGCTAGCAAAGATTTTTGGTCCTTCTGATCAAACCACTGCATCCAAAAAGGGGAAGAATCAGGAGATCCCACATTCAGTCCAAGCAGTCCCAGGTTCACCTCTGGCAGTTCCAACTTCTGGTGTAACAGTTTCACCAGTTTCTCAGACTGTTAGTTTAGAAGCTCAAGTTGTTCATCCTAAAAGGCCAGATGGTGTTTTAATCGAAGATGGAAAGCAAGGAACATCCTCAACAGTTCAAGCAACAGTCTCAGGCAAAGCAAAGGCATTTTAATTGAAGAGCCAAAGGAAAAGTTTATTTCTAAAGAAGCTCAAGTTGCTGCTGATGCTGAACTGGCTATTAGACTTGCAGAGGAAAAAGACAAAAATTTTAATCAACAAGCTCAAGCTTCTATGGGTGATGATGAAACCCTTAGTGACTATCTACATGGATTTGTTGTCAAAGAGGGACAAAAGAAGAGGAAAAGGCTAACAGGGCATTCAAAGGCAGAGCACTAGAAGATTTTTAATAAATTGGCAAGTAAGTTCTGCAAGTGCTGGAATTCCAAAGGCTATTGCACAAACATGGACTACAGAGAAACTCCAGGCTTTGTATGATGAAGACACTGCCAAAGCCAAAGCACAATCTCAGACTGATGATGTGCCTCAATCAAAGGAACCTTCTCAAACTATTGCTATGTCTCAACCAGAAGAAATCTCTCAAGCAAAGTTTGATAAAGTGAAAAGGGTTATGTTCGATCAGCAATTGCAGAAGGCCATGGAGATAGAGAAAGCCTTAACTAAGCATGACTTTTCAAAACCACCAATCACTTTATGGTATGCCAAATCAATGGATAACATTGATTTGGTACATCATCTTGTGGTTAAAAGAGAAGTTGGTCAAGATGAAGAGTATAGGAACCTGTTTCAGATTGTTCAAAGGATGACTAGAGCATAACTGGACTCAGATGTACAATATTGGGAAGGCTAGTCACTCTAGATCTCCAATTGCATGGGTTCAGAACTTCATGGTAGGTCTTCAAAGCATCATGGAACCAGAAACGACAAGATCCGAAATAGAGGTTGCCAAGGAAATGAAGATTCTACAGGTTGATTTATATGAAAAATCCATGACATATAGACTCAAACTGGCAAATGGATCCAGCAGATTCTATGGTATTGAGTTTCTTGATCTTCCAAAAGAATGACTACATCATATGAATACAATGAAGAATAATTGTGATAATGAAGAGTTGAAAAGAAACTTCATAAAGATTCTAAGGCAGAAGCTTGCACAATTGTAAATATGTAAGATTTTTGATGCCTTAGTTTGAAGATAACAGTTTTACTTTGTAAATATTTCTTTATTTTGAACCTGTAAAGAAACTTAAAGTCTTAGTTAAGAATTTAAGTTAGGGGAGATTGTTTGGAAATAAACTAAATATGTCAAGATGTTAGATAGAATTTCTCAAGCTGTTAGTAGTATTTATGTGTAATTACAAAGTTCAAGCTGCTAGTTCAGATTCTCGAGCTGCTAGTTCAAAATGTTCAAGCTTCCAGAGATAAAGTTCAAGCTGCTTCTAAGATAATAATAGAAAGTGCTACAAATCAGGAAGTGATAAAGATTTCAAGATTTGAAGATCTTCTGAAGATATCTACTCAAGGGAAATCACAGTTTGTCAAGGAAACAAATCAGAAGGTTATAAATAGAGATAGACTAGGTTTTTCTTATGTAATCGGTGCTCAGCAATTGAAATCGTAACTTGTAGTCTGATTAAGTTTTCTCAAGCCTCTAAGGTTGTAAAACCATAAGAACAATTTGTGTTCTTCGTCTAATCAAACAGATTAGAGGTTCTTGTAATCAGTGATTATCAATATAAGAGGTTTTGATATTAATAGTGTTTTTTTTGTTTTACTTATTCTGTTCTTACTGTCCTGAAAGTTTTTCTTAATTAAGTGTTATTCCACAAACTTCTTAAATGGACTTTGATTCAAAACAAGATTATTGGTTTAACTCTGATTTATTCAAACTAGTTAATCCTTGGTGACTTTGATCTTGACATCTTTCATTTGAGACACAATACCTTGCAAATCTGTAGGGCATCATGTTGCACCTGAGACCCAATTCCTTGCACATATATAGTGGCTTCATCTTGCACCTGAGACCCAATTCCTTGCAATTTTATAGTGGCTTCATCTTCCACCTGAGACCTAATAACTTGCACATCTGTAGTGGCTTCAATTTGCATCTGAGACCCAATACCTTGCACATTTATAATGGCTTCATCTTGCATCTGAGACTCACTTTGTTGCACATCCTTATTGCCCTCGTTTCTTTCAACCCACTCCAACATTAGTCTTTTCTAACTTACAAGCTTCTTTTTCGTAGTTCTTAGTACACTTGATGGTTCAGAAAGCAACTATTCTATTCTAACTTTACTTGTTTGGGGAGACTTCAAATAAGTCTTCAAATGAGTTATGCCTTGTTAAGTATATCAATCGATTACCTTATACTTACCAACGTATTCTCCCAATACTAACATCCATATCACTTGCCAAGGCATGTAACCCATAGTCTAAGTCAAGCTTTGGTTTTTTATAGTTGTAGTACATTTTATCACTTTCATTTTGAAAATAACCTTACTCTTTGTTAGACTCTATTAATTGTAATCAATTCTGGGGGTTATTTATAATTATTTAATAGTTCATAAGTTATTTATGTACGGGCTTTAATAGTTTAACTCACAGGCTTAGGCCTCATTAGGTTTATTATTTAAAGGGTTAATTAGGTTTTTGTGTGTATGATTGAAGGTGTTAGAAGTGTGAGTAGTTGTTTGCATAGAGAGAAAGAAACCTTAATTCTCCATTCAAGGTGAATATTTGGCTATTGGTATTGTTTCTCGTTCGTAATCGTTATTATATATTGTTAGATTGTTTATGTTTGTTTGATCAATTCGAGACCTACACTCTTCCATTATGTAAATCGTCTCATGTAAAAAAAACAAATCACAATCAATATTAACTATGTAATCCACTTTCCATTAACATATCTCCTACCTGAGTATTTTGTAAAAACTCCACCATGAAATATCTTCAACGTAAATATAGTTGGTTCATTCTTAGTGATTAAATAAAAAGAAAATTAACTACTAACAATGACATTAACAAAACATGAAGAAAAAACCTATATCGATAAAAAAACAGTTGATAAAAAATCATTGTAAACTTACGAGAAGCAACATTTGGATCAAAAGCATCATATTCACCACGAATATTCCATTAAATAGCCATTATTACTTCTAAAACCCATATCAGCAGCCCTAATCTTCAAAACTCCGGATGATCACGAAGAATATGAAGAACTTGTGATTATTTTTTACAAACTATGGGCACGTGATTGATAATGATAGGTTTGCTTAATAATCACTACACATATCTAGGAAAACAAATGGGAGGGAAAGGGGAAGATTACACAAATACCCTCACATGACTTGCACGTGATGCCAAATGGTAACAATAGTTAGACGGATAGACCAATTTTGAAAGTAAACCATCAAAATAATGACCGAAATTGCAAAATTGAAATATCAGTGACCAAATCCAAAATTTGGACCAACCCACAAGAACCATTTTTGTTATTAACTCAAGACAAAATTCATTAAAAGAAAGGAACCAAAATTGTTATTAATAAAAAAGGTATAATTGTCATTTAGGAAAAAAAAAATGGGACAAGGGGAACATTTTTGCAAGTAACAATGCAAATAAGGTCCGTTTATGTAAACTTGAAACCACAAGGACTAAATCCAAAATTTTATGCAAACCATATGAATATTTTTGAAAGAGTAAATTACAGAAATCGTCCCTGTGGTTTGCTCAAAATTATGGAAATGGTCCATAGTCTTTAAAAATTGCATAAATGGTCTCCCAAAATACTATTACTTGCTGAAATGGTCCATCCATTTCTTGACTTTTTGAAAATGACGATTTTGCCCTTATTCTCAAATTCAATTTTGGTCCCTATAGTATTTAATTAGTTATGGTTTTAATCCTTTCAATTATTTTTTGTTTTTGTTTTTAAATTTTAAATGTTAACTTAAAAAAATATGATTTCATAATTTTATTTTATTATTTTATTTTAATTCTCTTGTATATATTCAATTTATTTATTTTACGTTTCATTTTTTTAACATGTTCATACATTTTTATATTTTTATACATTAGCAACTAAGAATTTTATAACGTATAGAGATTGTTAGTTGCTAACGTATAAAATATAAACATGTATAAACATGTTAATATAATGACATGTAAAATAAAAAAATTAAATCTATACAAGAGAATTAAAATAAACTAATGAAATAAAATAATGAAATCATATTTTATTAAGTAAACATTTAAAAATCAAAAACAAAAACAAAAAATAATGAAAATGATTAAAACCATAACTAATTAAATACTATAGGGACCGAAATTGAATTTGAGAATAATGGCAAAATCGTCATTTTGAAAAAGTCAAGAGATGGAGAACCATTTGTGCAAGTAAATAGTATTTTGAGGGAGCATTTATGTAATTTTTAAAGACCAGGGACCATTTCCATAATTTTGAGCAAACCACTGGGACCATTTCTATAATTTACTCTGTTTGTAATTTACTCTACAAAGTATGGTACAAGAAACCAATTTTTACTGAGGTTGCAACCTGCATGCATATCATTTAATGATAAAAACTAAATTTGTAAATCTTTAGTTATCAAGAAGTATAATTTGTGTTGCTTTATTGTGTCTTTACGGTTTTCAAGTTTCGGTTCTGGTTTTTCGTTATGATGGAGATTATTAAATTATTACGTTACAATAATATAAATAATTGTTTTAAAATGTTTAGATTGCATTCATTAATAAGTGATTATTTGCGTTTAAAATTAATCCTACCACACTTTTTCATAAGTTAAAAATGTAGCTTACTTGTTTAATAATTGATCATTCGGTCATTTTACAAGTTAAAACACAAATCTAAACACTTTAAAAACTGATTATTTGATAATTGTGATAACAAACAGCAAAATCTAAACCAAACATTATTTTTTTATAACATCACTTTTTGTTACAACTATTATATGATTATTAGTTTACAAAACGCAACAGCACTTTTTCAAATACAAATCTAAACACCCCGTAAGAACTAATAATTGATGTTTTCAGATTTGGTTTTCAGTTTTCATCTCATCCTTCTTGTAGGTCCCAAAAGATATCCCAAGTATATAGCTTTAAGCTGTAGAGGGGGGGGTGAATACAGGCTCTTTAAAAACTACACACAATTTTCTCAATGTTTGTATGTATTATTAACAAATGTTAATTACAAACAAGCTTGAATGTGGAAAGGTTCAAGCTGAGATGACAGATACAACAGTATGTTTAACTAGTCTAAGACTGACTTAAACTAATTACAATGAATACACTCACTAAGAATCACTAACTGTATTTTACAAGACTCTGAGGAACAGCTTGAACAAGAACAGCTTAGACACTGAGCACTGTTTTATTCAAGCAGACTTGCATGCATGAAAGACACACTTTGAATGCACGTTCACTCTTGTTTTCAGCACTTAGCTTTTTTTGGCTTAATCTTTCAGTCCATGGAAGTTTCCTTTTATACTCACTCAGAGGATCTAAGTGAAGCTTCTTCATTGGACGGAATGAAAAAGGATAAGTCTTGTTGAAAAGACAACATAACCTTTTCTGCACTTTTCTGAAAAGCAGACTTGTCTTCATATGAGCAGAACTTTTGTCTTTTCACTTTGTCTACTGTTGCATTGCCTTTAACTAAATAAGGAATGTCAACTTTGTGTTTTTCTTCCTTGTAAAGGCCTATTTTGATATAAGAAAAAGGTCTGTCACCCTTTTTCAAATAACCTTTTGTCTTCATGTAGCAGAACAGCTTGGGCAGGCTGAGCAATTCTGATTTCCACTTTGTCTTCGACTTTGTAAACTGATCTTGCAGTCAAAAACAATACATGAGGACTTGGAAACACATTCCATAAAGTGTTTAGCCTGTTCACAAAGAACATGTTCTGTTCACAAAGAACAAAACACTTGTAAACTGCCCAAGCTGCTCACCAGTGTAGAGCAGCGTACACAGTTTATGTCCAGCCTGTTCAGCAGACTGAACATCTTGGGCAAAACTGTCTTTGTTGCAACACATGCAACACATAGAACAGCTTTAGACTGATATTGCATATCTTTTTCAGGTTTCAATAAGGCATATAACAGGCCTTAAATTCAACCTTCAAAAGCATCAACAGGTTTGATTAATAATCTCCCCCTCAGATGCAGAACAGGTTTGACTGAGGCCTTTTTGTGCCTAACAATCTCCCCCTATTTGCAATAACCAGTCTAAGCTGGCTTTATCAAAAGTCACTATATATTTTTACAGTACATTTGTTGAAATAAAATTACAACATCAACATAAAGTAAAAGATCAGTTTATATATACACTGATTTTTTATTACATTAGAACAACACATGTTCTTACAAAAGTACAACTGATGTACTGATGTATATTACAACTAATGTAAAAGAAAATTACAACATATGTAAATAAAGTACAACTAATGTACATTGAACTGTTTTTGTTGGGAACAGAAAATGGTAAGCCTGTCCAACTGATGGACAGCTTCCATTCTTCATCTACCCAGATGGTGGATGGACTTCATCACAGTGGAGGGAGACCTTCAAACATCTTTTCCAGTTCCTCTCTAGTATCCTCAAGTTCTTGAATCTCACTTCTTATTATCATAAACTTGGGATCCTCAAGTTCACCTCTTTCAAAACAACCTCTGAGCTGATCCCAGATAGCTGCTCTCCACCTGCTTGACTACCTGAATGAAACTGCAAGTCTGAAGGCTACAAGCTGTCTCAGATCCACCTTGTATAGATCTGATGCTCTCTGAAAGCATTTCTTCTGAGATAAGGGATCTACAAAAAATGCCCCCAGCTCAGGCTCTTCAATGATCTTGCCATCTTCAAACTCAATTCCACTAGGCAGGCTGTGATCAACTCCTTTCATCTCAATAGCATAGTCACCTTGTTCTATCAGGATGAGAAGTTGTTCCATCTCAGTGTCCTTCCTTGTCCTCCTGGCCTTTATTTTTGGTTGTGTCACATAGACACCTTCACTTACCTCTTTGGAGATCAGGCCAAGATTCTTTACTCTCTCCATCAGCTTCTCACATATGCTCTGATAGTCTTGCAGTTTCAGACTTAGACTCACTCAGAGCAACTGCCAGCTCAATCCATTCTCTGTACCCCATTTGTGCAACGTCAGTGAAGTCATATGTTTCTAGTTCTGGGCCTGCTGCACCCATTCTGGTTATTTTTAACTTCCACTGACTGCCTTTTCTTGAAATGGGCACAGCTTTGACAATTGCCTCCTTAGCAAGCCTTCTATCAGCAACATCTTGAAATTTTCTTCTTGCCAGGTTGTCAAAGTGAAACTGAGCTCTTGCAGAAGGCACTGAAGTTTTGGCCACTGAGACCAGAGCACCTTTTTCTTTCTTAGCTTCCTTCTCCTCTGCTGATCCCTTAGCAGCTTCCAAAATTTTCTTCTGCACAACAAGAGAGGACATTTTAACTTTCCTTGCCTCTTGAAGTGCAAAAGACTTAGCAGCTTTTGCAGATTCTTCTTCTTTTCTTAAAGCTTCCAGGGCTTGAAGTTGTTCTTCTCTAAACTCAAAATATTTGTGCATAGGAAGACCCATTTCTTTGGCCCTGGCTTTGTGAAATTTGATTTCTGCTGATTTCTGCTGTTGAGGATCAGTTGCTGCTATTTCTTTTCCTTTAGCTGCTGTAGTGACAGCAGCTTCAGGACTTTCCTCCTCCTCTTCTTCTTCTTCTAAGATCAGATGCCTCCTTCTGCTGCTTGGCCTGTCCTTAGGAATAGTTTCCTCCCCCTTAGACTGAGCAGGGATTGGAGATTCAGCCCGAGTAGGCTCAGCAGCGTGGGAGGTACCCTCTAGTGTACCTGTTGAAGAACCTGCTGGTTGACCAGTGAGTATTGCAGGTACTGATTTCTCCTTAGGAGAAGAAGTTTTCTCCCCCTTAGACTTAGTCTTCGAGGCAGATGACTTCTCCCCCTATGAAGGAGATGGTCCAGCACCTTCAACACCTGGTCTGCCTGAAGACACGAAGTCATCAGGCTTGCCAGCAGTTTTGGTAGTAGGCCTTGGGCCAACAAGGCTATGCACTAAGATTGCCAAGTTGTCCTTCACCTCTGCAAGCTGTGAAAGACAGGTTTGAAGAGAAGAGGATTGAGTATCAGCAAAGGAGGTCAGCTTAACAATATTTTCCCTATCAGAAGCTGTGAACGGCAAACTTTGAAGCTGTGCAAGATGTAATTCTAGAGAATCTTGCACATCAGCAAGATTTGATGACACAGAATTTGATAGGGAGCCAATGAGTGTGTTCAAGCTGGCCAGAGTATCAGGAAGGGTAGAGTTGCAAGAAGTTAGGAGAGATGATAGCTGTTGAGAAATAGCTGTCATTGAGGACACAGAGTCCTGTTGTAGTGAAAGAATTGAGGATAGAGAGGTGGACACATTTTGCAGCTGTGCAGTGAGTGCCAGCAGCTGTGGAGAATTATCTGTTTGTGGAGTTGCAGGAAAGGAATCTTTGAACAAATCAAGAATCCCTTAAGCTGTTCAGACACAGAGTCTGAAAAGAGTCTGAAATAATAGAGGGTAGAGAGGTCATAGTAGATTCCAAAAAACTAACTTTGTTGGTCAGCAGAGAAAGCTGATCCTTCAAAGGCAGGTCTTTGGGAGATGGAGGTGTATGGGTGGATTGTTTAGATTGGGTAGATGGAGAAGATGATGACGAGGCTGGTGTATGAGGATGTGAGGGAGAGGGAAGAGGAACATTGGACAGAAGCTCCATAGCCTGGGCAAAAGTGATGTGGCCCAGCTTGGAGGGGTCAAAGGGTCCTTCAGCAGCGGTTGTAGCTGCTTCATCAGGAAAAGGATTTGATGATGGGGGCCTTTCAGATGCTGCTTGTGTTGCAACATCCTCATGAAGACCAGTGGGTGTTCCCTCTGTAGTGCCTTGGTGGAAAAGCACCTCATCATGGGGAGATGGGATATGCATTTCAACATCAGCAGTGGTGAAACCTGCTGATGGAGTTTGCATAGAAGGAGCAGCCTCACCAAAGGGATGGTATGATCCCTGAGGTTCATCAGCTTGAGTTGTTGGTCCCTCAACAGCTGTTTGGTGTAGAACAGCTGTATCATGGGGAGCAAAAGGTTGAGGCTGAGCTGCTGATTGGTCTATATCAGCAGTGTGGGCACCTCGTGCAGACTCAGGGTGAAAAGAAGTTTGAGTGGGGGACAGTGTGGACGCAGTATGGAGTGGAGAATGCTCCTGTCTTTCAATATCCTCAGCCTGTTGGGAGGCTGGAATAGTTGAGGTGGTTATCTCCTGTTGTACAACTGGTTCCTGTTGGGAGGAACCAGAGGGTCTAGGCTTACTCTGGGTGGACTCAGGCTGGAGTGAAGCAGTCTCCAATTGTGCTACCTTCTCCCAATATAGGAGAGGCAGAAGGGGTGGCTTCTCTTACAACTGAACCCTGTTGGGAGGGAACAGAGGAAGTGGTTGTTTGGGCTGGTTTCTTTTTGGAGAGGGATTTTCTTTGGTAGTGGAAGGATGAAGTGGGTGATTATGGAGAGGTGATGAGGGGTTCAGACTGGACAGGTCTTGAGACTGGGTCAGAAACAGGTGGGTTGGCATGTTCCATAGTCTCATGTGCCACAAAGGCACCAGCCACAGAGGCTTCAGGTTCAAAAAATGAACCAAGGTGAGGAGCCTGCTCCCCCTCAGCCACAGAGGCTAAGAGAGCAGACTCAAACTGAGCTGTTTTGGCCTTCTTTTGCACAAGCCCAGCTTCAGTGGTTGCCAGGGTCCTCTTGACAAGTTTGGACCTGGCTTTGGATTTTCTCTTGGGAGCAACAGCTTCTGGATCCACCCTCACAGCAGAGGGTCCTTCCACCAATCCTAACAACCTCCTCATTGGTGTGGACAGAGGAGGCTCATTTGGAAGTACAGCAGTGTAGAAAACTCTATTCCCTATTACAGGGAATGCAGCAGTATGAAGTAAAGGCTGAGAGTTGTACAGATGCTCACCACAAATGTGTCTGAATATGAGGCTCAGAAACCTGGGGTAACGAACAGCAGCTGGTCTTGGCTCTTGCTGCACCAAGTTCCTCAGGTTCAGAAAGATCCACTTAGCCATATCAATGGTAGTCCCATCCACCAGCTGTAGAACTATTGGGACTTCATCACGGCTCAGTTGGTCAAATGAACCAACTTTGCTACTGAAGCTCATCATCACTGAGGTAAACAGAAAGCTGTAGGTAGGAGACAAATCCTTCCTGTACATCGTTGCTCCAATTTTGGGTTCTGCTACACCACAGAAGCGTAGCAAATTTCCCATTTGCTCATTTTCAGGTTGGGGCATATCATATGAATCAGCAACTGGCAGATTAAGAACCTCCCTTAGAAGATCAGCAATAATCTCAACGGGTCTGAGTCCCATTGAGAATAGTCCCCTTGATGACCTTGGTGTTGGGGTTGTAGGCACAAGTGTACCAGAACTCGTACACCATCTCCTGGTACAGGACACCAGGAGTTGCAGTCATAGCATAGTTCAACGGATGAACTGTCAAAAACTCCACCATTTGATCATAACCTTTCCCCACATAGTTTTTGGGGATTGTGAGGTTGGCAATGTAGTTTGTGGGTTTGAGGGTTAGCATTGTGGTGACTGATGGATGTTTCTGCACATCATCACCAACAAACACTGGTAGGAAGGGGTTGTTTCTGTGAGCCATTTTGAGAGTAGGGGAAGTAGCAGAAGCACAAGACACTTAGTCGAATATTTAGGGTTCTTAGTAGACAGATGATAATAGTGGGGAAGACGAAGATGTAACAGTATGAGGTATTTATAGGATTTGAATGTGAGTGAGTATGAGAGAGAAATATTTGGGCGGTTGATTTGAAAAGGTCGTTAACAGAAAACGGAACGGTTGTCCATGTCAGACCGTTTGTCAGACCACTTGAGCCCTTTTTAATCACTAACATACGTAACCCACATTATCCGCAGTAATTAAGTTAAATAAAAACATAAATTAAGTAACTTAAGTTTGAAGAAAGGTGATTAAAACTGTTGGTCTAAGCTGTTGGTCAAACCTGTGATGAGCAGGGTCATCACAAGCTGTTCATTCTTCAAGCTGTTCCCTCAGCCTGTTCAACTATGTAGGAACAGGTTGTCTCCAATAGCTGAGCAGGTTACAAGACAATGTTTTGTAAGTCAGTGTGAGGGAATGAGTAGAGTGAAGAATGGACCATCAGATCAGGCTGGATGAGTAAACTGTTTGTATTCAGCCTGTTGTATGTTCAAGCTGATCAAGGATTTCAGAAAAGTGGCTAAGTACATAACACGCAGAGCCTGTTCTGTCTAAGCTGTTCTGAGAAACTTGATCAGTGTGAGACATACAAAGTTTTAGACCTTTGAGGACACTTAGTCACATTTGTTTAACATGCCCAACTTGCTGACAAGGTAAATTAACCTTGTTTCATCAAGAGGTTTGGTGAAAATGTCTGCAAGCTGTTCATTTGGGGAAATAAAACTTACCTCCACATTACCTTTCTGAATGTGATCCCTGATAAAGTGATGTCTGACTTCAATATGCTTCGTTCTTGAATGAAATACTGGATTGTTGGAAATGGCTATGGCACTTGTGTTATCACACAGAATAGGAATTTTCCTATACACAAGCCCATAATCTTCAAGCTGATGCTGCATCCACAGAACCTGCCCACAGCAGCTTCCAGCAGCAATGTACTCAGCTTCAGCAGTAGAAGTAGATACTGAGTTCTGCTTCTTGCTGGACCAACTTATCAACTTACCACCAAGGAGTTGACATCCACCTGTTGTGCTTTTCCTATCTAGCCTACAGCCTGCAAAATCAGAATCTGAATAACCTGTTAGTTCAAGGCTGGAGTCTTTGGGATACCAAAGACCCAAACCTGGTGTACCCTTCAGGTATCTGCAGATCCTCTTAACAGCAGCTAGATGAGATTCCTTTGGATCAGCTTGGAACCTAGCACACAGACAGATGGCAAACATAATATCGGGTCTACTTGCAGTTAAGTATAACAAGCTCCCAATCATACCTTTGTAAGCTGTTACTGAAACAGCTTTGCCACTGGTATCAGCATCCAATTTTACATTGGTTGCCATTGGGGTTTTAATAGGAGAACTTTGATCAAATTTAAACTTTTTCAAGAGATCTAAAGTATACTTTCTTTGATTTATGAAAATTCCAGTTGAGGTTTGTTTAACCTGTAATCCTAAAAAGAAAGTAACGTCACCCATCATACTCATTTCATATTTAGATTTCATGAGTAATGAAAAATTCTTGCATAACTGCTCATTGGTAGAACCAAATATTATATCATCCACATAAATTTAAACAAGCATAATATCAGATTTCACCTTCTTTATGAACAGTGTAGTATCCACTTTACCTCTGGAATACCCATTGCTCATAAGGAACTCAGTAAGAGTGTCATACCAGGCTCTAGGGGCTTGTTTGAGACCATAGAGAGCTTTGTCCAACTTATAGACAAAACCTGGATGATGTTCATTTTCAAAACCTGGAGGCTGCTTGACATAAACTTCTTCTTGCAGCTTCCCATTTAAAAATGCACTCTTCACATCCATTTGAAATACCTTAATGCTCTTATGAGCAGCGTAGGCTAGATACAAACGAATTGCTTCTAGCCTGGCCACAGGAGCAAATGTCTCATCATAGTCAATTCCTTCCTCCTGTCTATAACCTTGAGCAACCAGTCTTGCCTTATTTCTTATGACATGACCTTGCTCATCCATCTTATTTCTGAAAACCCATTTAGTGCCAATTATAGTTTTGCCTTTAGGTGCAGGGACCAGCTTCCATACCTTGTTTCTCTCAAACTGATTGAGTTCTTCTTGCATGGCAGTGATCCAATTGGCATCTTTTAGTGCTTCATCCACTTTCTTTGGCTCCATTAGTGAAACAAAACTAGAGAACATACAGAAGTTCCCTAAGCTATCCCCCCTTGTTTGTACCCCTTTGTTGATGTCACCAATTATTTGATCATTGGGGTGACATCTGATCCACTTAGGATCATTCTTCAATGATGATTCTCCTGAGTTATCAGCAGCTTCAGTAGGTCCTGTTGAACAGCTCTCAAGATTTTCAGACACAATGTTGTCCTGAGCCTGTTCACTTGTTGAACATGACTGACCACCGTTGAACATATCAGCAGAGGAACCAGGAAAATCAGCATTGATAGGTTCAGGACATGCATTTGTAATTAGATCAGTACACTTATTCACACAGGGTGAATTGACATAATCATCATCATGCCCATCATGATTAACAGGTTCCACACTGGGTGTTGTGGAAGCTTTTGAGTCCTCTTCACTGTTTGAATGCATCAGGTCATCAAAGTTTAATTCTCCTGAAACTGATTCAGGAACAGCTTTGGTGGGAGCATTCTTGGACTCTTCAAAGGTGACATTGATAGATTCATCTATCACCTTTCTTTTGTTGTTGTACACTCTGTAGGCTTTAGAGATGGCAGAGTAGCCAACAAACACACCTTCATCAGCTTTTGATTCAAACTTTGCCAGTTGGTCCCTTTGATTCAAAATGAAGCAGGGACAACCAAACACATGGAAGTAACTGACATTTGGTTTCCTCCCTTTGAGCAGCTCATAGGGGGTCTTGTTGAACCTTTTCACCACTAAGGATCTGTTTTGGGTGAAGCAGGCAGTGTTAACAGCTTCAGCCCAGAATGATGAAGGTAAACCAGATGCACACAGCATGGTTCTAGCAGCTTCAATGAGAGTTCTGTTTCTCCTTTCAGCAACTCCATTTTGTTGTGGAGTTCTTACAGCTGAAAAGTTTTGAGTGATTCCTTTCTCTTCACAGAAGTCTTCAAAAGTACTGTTTCTGAATTCAGTACCATGATCACTTCTAAGCTGCTTTACTTGGGCAGAGTTCAGCATTTCCATCTTTTTCACAAATCCAATAACTTCTCTAGCAGCCTCTCCTTTGCTCTTCAAAAAAATAACCCATGTGTACCTGGAGAACTCATCAACCATTACTAGAGTGTATCTTCTTCCTCCTAGACTTGGGACATTAACAGGTCCAAACAAGTCCATATGGATTAAGAAGAGAGGAGTATCAATAGAGAAGTTATGTTTGGATTTAAAAGATGATTTTCTCTGCTTGCCTTTCTCACAAGCTGTGCAGAGTTTATCTTTAACAAAGGTCATAGAAGGCAAACCTGTCACCAACTCTTTCTTACAGAGTTTGTTGATGTTCTTGAAGTTCAGGTGTGACAGCCTTTTGTGCCATAACCAATTTAAGTCTGCATTTGTTCTTGTGAGGAAGCAGGTTTCAGTTGTGGGATCAGCAGATTGCATGTCCACAACATATACACCTTTCTTTCGTTGAGCACACAGCACAACTTTGCCTTGGGGATCCAATATGTAACCTAGGTGCTCATCAAAGTTAACCTTATAGCCAGCATCACACAGTTGGCTTATGCTAACAAGGTTATGTTTTAGTCCAACCACATAGGCTACTCTTTTGAACACTGCAGCACCAGCTTTAAGAGTTCCATATCCATCAGTGGATCCCTATACATTGTCACCAAATGTGAGTTTTGGCCCTTTTTCAGGCCTGAGATCATCTAGCAGGTCCTTACAACCAGTCATGTGCCCTGAGCAGCCACTGTCCAAGTACCAAACCTGGGATGGTTGTTTTTCCTGCAGAGTGATAAGAAGAATATTAGATACTTTTAGGGGAACTCATCACAGAGATGAGTTCTCCTACTTCATTAACATTTGTTGATGGACTTGTGATATCAACACTAATATTCCCTATTTGAATGGTATCAGTTTGAATACCACTCTCATTGACTTAGATGTTTCCAACACTATTTATGTTAGCAGTGAGGGAACCATCAGAGTCAGTAGGCCTCATGTCCTCAGTTTCAGGACAGTCTTTGGCCAGATGTGTCTTCATTCCACATTTATAACACTTTCTCCTTTTGGAATTTTTGGAAGAAGAACTTTCAGAAACACATTTTGGGTTATTTCTGTTGATTCCATCAGCAGGTTTAGTAAACTTATTACTTTTTGATGAATCAACAGCTTGAGTGGAAAGTTCAATGGCCACAGCTTTGCCTGTCTCTTCTTTCCTCTTTTTAGGAGGGCAGATATCAAAGATAGGAAGCTTAATTGGCTTTTTAACCTCCACAGGTTTAGGAAACTTATTCCCAGATCTCTCAGGCTGAGCGGTGACTTTGCCTTTGCCCTTCCTGAGATGTGATTGATGTTGCCTATCAACATAATCATTATTTCTGGTTATTAAATGCTTATTATCATTTAAAACCAGTTTACCACTATGATTTGAAAACTTATTTGAAATCACAGGAGGTTTGCCTTCAACCTGAGACTTATTCTTGTTAAAGGCAGACTGCTTACCTTTTGAAAACTTATTTTCAAAATGTTCAGCATCAAAAGGATTAGTATGCCTTTTTACACCAGCTTTAGACCCAGAGCCTGTTTTGTCAACAGGTTTGGTGTCCACAGCTGTAGTTTGGACATGCTTTCCTTTCTTTTGCTTGTGTGAATCAGCAGAACACTTAGCAAGATTATTTGATGGAAAACTTATTTCATCAACAGCTTTTGAGCTAGGTTCACACGAGCTGTCAGTGTTTTGAGGCCTGACAAACCTGTTTGTTGAGATTAATTTACCATTCACTCTTTGAATAAAAGTGTTTGGAAGCTCACCAAGAGTGGACAATTCTTCTTTTAAATTATTAACCTCAACAATGGAAGTTGCTGTGTCAAGATCCCCTCCAAGTGTCAAGATCCCCTCCAAGATAGGCTTGGATTTGTGCAGGAATCTGCTGACTTATGCAGTGGCTGACTTTTTGTGCAGATTGGCACCAAGAGTCAACTATCTTTTGAAGCTTAGCATGTTTTATATCTGTTTCTCTCTTTTCTTCCAGTAAAATGGAATTGATGTGTTTTAATTCATCAAGTTCAGCTTCTAACTTATGGAAGCTGTCCAGTTTACTGGACTTTGTTTCAATATCAGTTTTAAGCTTAGAGATTTCAGATAATAAAACAGCATGCTTCTCAACAGCAGCTTTTAGATCAACAAGCATATATTCAAACATTTTAACTTTTTCTTCAGAACTGTAATCCATAAAATTTTGTACCTTATACATCATTGTAGGGTTCCAGTTCTCCAAGCTGCTGAAAGCTTCAGCTTCAGCCAGATCCTATTTAAAGTTGCTTGTTGATGGGACATCAGTGTTGGCCATCAGACATTTTTTGTCTTCTTCATCAGATGATGAATCAGACTCCTCCCAGTCACAAGTTTCAGCCATTAGTCCCTTTTGCCTGTTAGAAACCACTGAGTTTTCTAACTTCCTCAGCTTAGCCATGGCCATAAGGTACTTAACCCTATAGCCATCATCCCTGTTTGTCTTGTGTGGTTTGGATGTCTGACCAACAGCTTTTGACACACAGTCAGCAGCTATATGCCCAGTTTTGCCACATTTGAAGCACTCAGCTTTGGTCTTGTCAAATGCTTTCTTTTTTCCAGCATTTGAGCTTCCCTGTGGCATGTTTCTTCTAAACCTTTTCTTGTTGAACCTTTTGACAAGCATGGCTATCATCTGCTCATCATCCAGTTCAGCACTATCTGCATTGTCTTCCTCATCAGACTTTTCTTCCTTATCATCAGCCTATTGATCAGGTTGAGTGAACACATCACTCACTTGATTTACAGGTTGTCTCACACTAGCCACAAAGGCTGCACCTTTCTTAGATATTTCCAAGGCATTTCTCTTTCGTTGCCTTGATTGCTCATCATTTAGTAAGGATCCATATAAGTTAACAAGATCCATACTTTTGATGGTACCTGAATTCCTTAAAATTGTAGAGAAATAATTCCATTCTTCAGGCAAAACATCTAAGAACTTGTTTACCAAAGTCAGACTGTCCTTGGTGATCCCAACAGCTTTGAGATCATTTACAAGAGCAGTAAACCTGGTGTAGGTTTCAGTGAGAGTCTCCTTTGGTTTTGCAAAGAAGAGTTCATACTGTCTAACCAGATTATTAATCCTGTTGTCAGGTGTGATTGTGGGTCCATCATAGACAGTACACAAAGTATCCCACATCTCCTTTGCAGTCTTCATCTTCTCAACCTGTTTGAACACATCATCAGGTAGAGAGATCACCAGATTGTTTCTGGCCTTTGCATCAAGAGCCACTAGTCTTTTGTCTTCATCAGACCATTGAGCTTTTGCTTTCTCAAATGTTCTGATCTCAGGAGCAGCTCCTTCAACAGCAGGAGTTATTGTTGTAACAGAGGTTGGCACATAGGGACCCTCCATTACAATTTCTGGTAGTTGTACATCCAGATTCTCTAAGTAGAGCATCATTCTGCACTTCCAAGCAGAAAAGTTCTGATGATTAAACTTTGGAGGTTTGCCCATTGAGCCATTGTCATAGTATGAGGAACTTGCAGCACTGTTGTCCATGGAAATTTTGGGAGAATGAGAGATCTAGAATGACACACACTCTAAATTGCTCTGATACCAGTTGTAGAGGGGGGTGAATACAGGCTCTTTAAAAACTACACACAATTTTCTCAATGTTTGTATGTATTATTAACAAATGTTAATTACAAACAAGCTTGAATATGGAAAGGTTCAAGCTGAGATGACAGATACAACAGTATATTTAACTAGTCTAAGACTGACTTAAACTAATTACAATGAATACACTCACTAAGAATCACTCATTGTATTTTACAAGACTCTGAGGAACAGCTTGAACAAGAACAGCTTAGACACTTAGCACTGTTTTATTCATGCAGACTTGCATGCATGAAAGACACACTTTGAATGCACGTTCACTCTTGTTTTCAGCACTTAGCTTTTTTGGCTTAATCTTTCAGTCCTTGGAAGTTTCCTTTTATACTCACTCAGAGGATCTAAGTGAAGCTTCTTCATTGGACGGAATGAAAAAGGATAAGTCTTGTTGAAAAGACAACATAACCTTTTCTGCACTTTTCTGAAAAGCAGACTTGTCTTCATATGAGCAGAACTTTTGTCTTTTCACTTTGTCTACTGTTGCATTGCCTTTAACTAAATAAGGAATGTCAACTTTGTGTTTTTCTTCCTTGTAAAGGCCTATTTTGATATAAGAAAAAGGTCTGTCACCCTTTTTCAAATAACCTTTTGTCTTCATGTAGCAGAACAGCTTGGGCAGGCTGAGCAATTCTGATTTCCACTTTGTCTTCGACTTTGTAAACTGATCTTGCAGTCAAAAACAATACATGAGGACTTGGAAACACATTCCATAAAGTGTTTAGCCTGTTCACAAAGAACAGGTTCTGTTCACAAAGAATAGAACACTTGTAAACTGCCCAAGCTGCTCACCAGTGTAGAGCAGCGTAGACAGTTTATGTCCAGCCTGTTCAGCAGACTGAACATCTTGGGCAAAACTGTCTTTGTTGCAACACATGCAACACATAGAACAGCTTTAGACTGATATTGCAAATCTTTTTCAGGTTTCAATAAGGCATATAACAGGCCTTAAATTCAACCTTCAAAAGCATCAACAGGTTTGATTAATAATCTCCCCCTCAGATGCAGAACAGGTTTGACTGAGGCCTTTTTGTGCCTAACACTTCTATCACTCATCTACACCGAAATCTCACTAGTTAAGCGATTACACACAAATCCATAATAAAAAAAAATCAACCCGTGAACGACAAGACCCACTGAAACTCTAAATTAGATCGATACAGTGATAAAATTAGTTTTAAGGGTTTATTATGAAAAAAACCAACTTGTTTTCACGATTTTTTCGTTTTCGTCCCTCCATGTTATTTTTTTCCATAAAAACCTCAAGTTATTCTTTTCTTATTGGTTTAGTGAAATTTGGACATTAGAACCCGGTTTTTCAAGTTTTTAAAACCCGGTTCACAAATTATAACCGGGGTCTAATCTTCAAAATTTCACTAAACCAATAAGAAAAGTATAACTTGAGGTTTTTTATGGAAAAAAATAACATGGAGGGACGAAAACGCAAAAAACGAGAAAACATGTTGGTTTTTTACATAATAAACCCTAGTTTTAAAATCAAAACCACAATAAGAAATTCAAAAACATAGATATTTAAACCAAGTAAAATCAAACATTTAGCAAAATATATGCATATATGTTACTTGTCTTATCAAAATTTAAATTTGAGAAATTACAAAAATGGTCATGTGGTTTACTCAAAATTATGGAAATGGTCACTGGTCTTTAAAAATTACATAAATGGTCCCTCAAAACACAATATACTTGTAAAATTGGTCCCTCCATCTATTGAATTTTTATAAATGACGATTTTGCCCTTATTCTCAAATTCAATCACTATGGTCACGGTTTTGACCAAACTGCCTAGCCACAGTTTTTGTTATTGACGTGGCTAAAGGGTCATATATGAACTTGTATTATTATGATAGCCACAGTTTATCTCAATAACTGTGACCATTGCAAATCACATTCAAACCTTAAGCCACAGTTTAACATAAGGATCGTGACAAAGACTTGTCACAGTTGCCACATTGTTACCAGATGTCATTGTTTGTCACATTTACTTGTTTAATGTCTATAATAATCTTGTGATGGTTATTAACTGTGACGATAAACATGTATATGGTCACGGAAATCTCTTTCGGTGACCAAAGGGACACCCTGAAGTCTAATTGTATGACTCTAAATTATATGGTGGAATTAGTCACAGGAATAAACTGTGACAGATGGCTAACTTATATGGTCACGAAATCGGTTTGTGTGACCAAAGGGTGGAGTTCATTAGCCACGTATGGTAAAAGAAAAATATTGTTACTATAAGTATTTAATTGTCATGATTTAGTTGATTAAGTGTGTCCAAAAGTAAACAATTGTCATGAAATAAGAAAATTATTGTGACTATAAGTATTTTACAGCCACGGTTTAGTTTCTTATGTGTGTCTAAAAGTGTACAATATTCATGATAAAAGAGAAAAATATGACTAAGTATTTTTTTTGTCACGATTTAATTTTTTTTATGTATATAAAAGTAATTAATAATCACGGTTTAAGAAAAAAAACATATCACCATAATTATGTTTTGGTCACAGTTTAAGAACACAAGCATGTACTATTAATATTTAAAGGTGACAGATTAAGTTTTTATGTGTATCTAAATGTAAACAATAGTAATAGTAAAATGAAAAAGATATGATTATAAGTATATTTAAGTCATGATTTGTTGGGAAATAGTTTAAGTATATTCAAGCTGTTAGTTAAACTTCTCAGACTGTTAGTAGTTTTTAAATGTAAATACAAAGTTCATGCTGCTAGTTGAAGAAACTCGAGCTGCTAGTGTAAAAGTTCAAGTTGCCAGAACAAAACGACTCAAGCTGCTCTGCTCATGCTGTCAAGAGATTCAAGCTGCTCAACAGTTTCAGAAACAGAAAGTGCTGATTTTCAGAAAACGATATCTATGTGAAGATTCCAGCATATCTACTATCAGAGAAGTCATTATTCGTCAAGGAAACATATCAAGAAGCAATATAAATACATAGAATAGGTCTTTCTATTGTATAGGAGTTTTCTGCATATTTTGAGTCTGTAATTGCTTTGTTGATTAAGTTTTCATAAGCCTCTAAGGTTGTAAAACCCTAAGAACAGTCTGTGTTCTTCGTCTAATCAAACAGATTAGAGGTGATTGTAATCATTGAATTCAGCAATACAAACAGTCTTGATTACTTCTTGTGTGTTTATTCATTATTGATTCTGAAAGTTTTTGTTAAAATAATTAAGTGTTGTTCCGCAAACTTCTTGATTAAACTTTGATTCAAAGCAAGATTATTGATTTATACTCTGATAAATTCAAATCAGTTAGTCTTGTTAATTCATATTTAGATCCTGACAAGTGGTATCAGAGCCAGGTTTGTCAAACCAGATTGTTCAAATCAGGTTTTTCAAACCAGGTTACTCTTTGTTTTTCAAAGTCAAAAACTTTCTTTTAAATTTTTAATTGTTTTGCAATGGAATTTGAAAACAGCAGCAGTGGATCTGGGCAAGGACTCAAAGTGCCTATACTCAAGCCCACTGAGTTTGAGATGTGGAAACTCAGGATTCAACAGCATATTCAATTCATTGATTATGCCATATGGGAAGCTGTTGAATTTCCTCCTGTAGTTGAATCTCCTCCAAAAACTGAACTTGAAAGGAAGGCTAGAATGAATGAAGTAAAAGCACTTACACTGTTACAAATAGCCATTCCTAATGCTTATCAACATCAGTTCAAAAAGTTTTATACTGCTCATTCTCTTTGGAATGCCTTAGAGAAGAGGTTTGCTGGTAATGCCAGTACCAAGAGAAACCAAAAGGACCTCTTGAAACAGCAGTATGAAAACTTTTCTGGTGGCAAGAATGAAAACCTTACTCAAATTTTTGACAGGTTCAACAAACTGATAAGTGAACTGGAAAGTGCAAAGGTCAATCTGGATCAAGATGAAGTCAACAGAAAGTTTCTCAGATCTCTTGGAGAAGAATGGACAGTCTATGCTGCACAATGGAGAACAAAAGACACTCTTGATGAGATAGAATTGGATGATCTGTATAACAGTTTAAGAGTGTTTGAGACTGAGATTGATGCTAAAAAGAAATCCTTTTCTTATAATCACAATACTGCTCTTCTGTCTTCTGAAAAATCTAATAACTGTGATTCTTTTTCAGGTGGTGATGGCAATTCTGCTGAAACTCACTATGAGGCTTTTGTTGCCAATGATGGATTATTTGCTCTAAATGTTGAAGACTTGGAACAAATTCATCCAGATGATCTTGAAGAGATGGATCTAAAGTGGCAACATGCAATGCTGACCATGAGGGCCAAAAGATTTCTGAAAAAAACTGGAAAACCAACTTTCAAGCCAAGACAGAAGGCAAACCATCTTTTGATAAATCAAAAGTGGAATGCTATAAATGCCATAAGCATGGTCACTTTGCCAGAGAATGTAGATCTCAAGGTCAACAGCCATCAAGGACTTCACAGCCCATTCAAACATCATCATCAACAGCACTTGTCTCTCAAGAAGACAATATGTTTGACTGGAGTGATCAGACAGAGGAAGAATTTCAAAATCAAGCACTTATGGCAGAAACATCAAATGTCTCCTCCACTGAACTGCCCTCTGAGGTAAATTCTAAACTCTGCTCTCAATCATGCAAAAATATGGTTAAAAAATACAGAGATCATAATGAGAGCATGTGCAAAACTCTAGCTAAGATGGAAGAAAGGAGATATGAATACATGCAAGCCATAGAAGATCTGGAAAAACAGATCAATGATTATAAGGATAATGAGATTCAAATGGGGTATGATAGAACCTATCATGAGTGGGAGAAAAAGGAGCTAAATAAGAAAATAGAATCTCTGAATAAAAAGGTAGAAGAGACTGAACAAAAGGTGTTTGAGGCTAATAAGAAACTAGAATCTGTTAACATAGATCTAGGAAACTTCAAGTTAGCAAATCAAAAGCTGGAACACCTAATGGAAGTCCAATTTAAAGATAGAGTGAAATCTCAGGTCAATCCCAAAGAAGGAATAGGATACAGAGCTACTCCTCCTCCATACAATAACAAGTACATTCATCCAATGAGTGAGGTTGCTGATAGACTTGTCAATGAACCACTAGATGAGTCTATGACTATTGTAGATCCTATTCTTGATAACAGTCCTGAATTAAAGGAAGATAAGAGTCAAAATAGAGACTGTGACACAATGAGTGCACCCATAGAGGTCCAAGCCCCCAGTAAGAAAGAAAGAGAATATGAGTGTATGCAATGCTACTCCACAAGTTTCTGTACATTCTAACTGTAACACTGCATCTTCATCAAAAGGAAATAAAAGAGGTAAAATTGCTTCTGTCTGCAGATGCCAAAAGCATGGTGTTCAAAAGTTTCCTAAACAACAGCAGGTAAGAGGAAATCAGAGAAACAAGAACCAGAAATTGGCAGAAAAGTCTGGTTCTCCAATTCAAACTGTCAAAAGATGTTTTCACTGTGGAAGGAAGAATCACTTAGCCAAAGATTGTTTTTACAAACCAGCTGTTGCAAAACAGACTGTGTCTCACACAAAATCAAACCTTATTCAGGCAAAACACTCAAAAGTGAAACCTTCCACAGCAGTTCCAAAGAAAACAGTTGATCACAGGTTTTACAAAGTTAATAAAAAACAGTCCACACATCAAAAACAAGTTTTGGCAAAGCCTAAATCAAGTTTTAAACAAATATGGTGTGTCAAGGACAAATCTGATGCTCAAACTGCTAATGCAAAAGATCAGACTGCTAAGTCAAAATCTGATGTTGTTAGTGCAAAAACTTAAACTGTTAGCACTACAAACACAGCTCAAACTGCTGAGCATCAATCTGGAGCTGCTAGTGAACCATCTGAGACTGTTAGAAGAAAAGATGATCAAAATAGTTGGATACCTCATATAATCACCAAATACTCTCCAAAGACTCCATCAGTAGATCTCACTAAATATAAGAAGTCAAAAACAGTATTTAGTTATGTCAATGTACAAGGCCAACCCAAAACCAATTTGGTTTGGGGTTACTCCACTACTAACTAAGCTGTTATTTGTGCAGGGCAACCACAGGTCTCCTCATAGAACAAGATGGCATCTGGACAGTGGATGCTCTAGGCACATGACAGGCAACTCTGAATGCTTGTCAAATTTCAAAGGTTTTGATGGAGGTTTTGTTGCATTTGGAGGCAACTCAAAAGGAGGTAAGGTTACAGGTAAAGGTACTGTTAATGCAGGCAACATGACATTCCATGATGTTTTGTATGTTGAACAGCTTAAGTACAATTTATTAAGTGTCTCTCAAATCTGTGACAAACAAAACATTGTTCTGTTCACAGATTCTGAGTGCATTGTTCTTTCAAAAGATTTCAAAGTACCTGAAAATCTTGTTTTACTAAGAACACCAAGAAAGGACAATGTTTACTGCCTGGACACAGATCTCTTATCTGAATCAAATACTTTAAGCTGTTTAATATCCAAAGCATCATCAAATGAGTCTGCTCTTTGGCATAGAAGGATGTGTCACATGAACTTCAAGTCCATGAATGCTTTAGTTAAAAAGAATCTGGTAAGAGGCTTACCACAAAAGGAGTTCATTTGTGATGATCATTGTTTCGCATGCCTTAAAGGTAAGCAACACAAAACTTCTCATAAGACCAAAGAAGTAAATTCAATCTCATCTGTCCTTCAGTTGCTACATATGGATCTATTTGGTCCAACATCTGTTTTGAGTTTGAATAAAAGGGCATACTGTTTAGTCATTGTTGATGATTTCACCAGATTTACTTGGGTTTACTTTCTTAGGTCCAAAGATGAAACTGCTGAGCTAGTTAAGTCTTTTATCCTTAAGATAGAAAACCAATCAAATTCCAAAGTTAAGGTGATAAGATCAGACAATGGAACTGAATTTAAAAATCACATTCTAAACAGTTTCTGTGAGTCCAAAGGCATTGCTAGACAATATAGTGCACCAAGAACACCACAACAAAACGGTGTAGCTGAAAGAAAGAACAGAACATTAATTGAGGCTGCTAGAACAATGTTAGCTGATTCAAATCTGCCAATGACTTTCTGGGCAGAAGCTGTTAATACAGCCTGTTATGTTCTAAATAGTGTTCAAGTTGTTCAATCAAAAGGGAAAACTCCCTATGAGTTATTCCATAACAGAAGTCCCCTAATTGCTTTCTTCAAGCCTTTTGGATGCCCATGTACTATTCTTCACACTAAAACTCACTTAGGAAAGTTTGAAAGTAAAGCTGAAGAAGGATTCTTTGTAGGATACTCAACTCAAAGCAAAGCCTATAGAGTATACAATAGTGTGTCTAAAACAATTGAAGAAAGTGCCAATGTTGAATTTAATGAAAATACTGCTAATATCAAAGGCACTGGTCCTGATTGGTTGTTTGATTTAGATTCACTAACACATTCTCTGAGCTTTGTTGAGTATACTGCAGAAGCTGATGCATACAGGGTTGAAGCTGCTAACACAAAGTCTCATGCTGTCAATACAATTTCTCAAGCTGTTGGCACAAAATTTCAGAATGCTGCAGATTCAACAAGTTGGGATGATTACACCACTCTACCACTTCTGTCATGTGATCCTCCAGGGTTCCTGAATGCCCAACATGATGCACATCCAGATACTGAACTGCCACTCCCAAGTCCTGAGAGAACAGCTCCAACACAAAGGGACACAGTCCCAGATTCAAGACAGGCTGTTCCTGAAGCTGATCCTTTTACTAGTTTTGATGGAGATGATACAAATCTTGGAACTTCTTTTCAAACAGAGAGAGAGCCCACACTAAGGGTTCACAAGTATCACCCTCTCAATCAAATACTGGGTGATCCAAGCACTCCTGTTCAAACAAGGAAAATGGTTCACAATGAGACTGCTGCTGCTGAACAAGTAGTCCCTGAATTCAGTCTAGCTGCTTTTGAACATGCCTGTTTCATGTCTCAACTAGAACCCAAAAAGGCATCAGAAGCATTAAAAGATTCATCCTGGATTGAATCTATGCAAGAAGAGCTTTTACAGTTCAAAATTCAGAATGTATGGACTCTGGTGGATCTTCCTAAAGGTAAGAGAGCAATTGGTACAAGATGGGTGTTCAGAAACAAGAAGGATGAGAGAGGGATAGTCATCAAGAACAAAGAAAGACTAGTAGCACAAGGGTACACTCAAGAAGAAGGCATTGATTATGATGATGTATTTGCTCCAGTAGCAAGAATTGAAGCCATCAGATTATTTCTAGCCTATGCAAGCTTCAAAGGATTTAAAGTGTATCAAATGGATGTCAAGTCTGCTTTCCTGTATGGTACAGTTGAAGAGGAAGTATATGTGTGTCAACCTCCTGGTTTTGAAGATTACAAGTATCCAGACAGAGTGTACAAGCTAGACAAGGCTCTCTATGGTCTTCACCAAGCCCCCAGAGCATGGTATGACACTCTGTCATCATATCTTCTACAGAATGAATTCAAGAGAGGCACTTTGGACAAAACACTCTTCACTAAGTCTATCAAAGATGAGATTCTGCTTGTCCAAATCTATGTTGATGACATCATCTTTGGTTCAATCAATGATGGTTTGTGCAAAGAGTTTGAGGCTCTAATGCACAAAAAGTTTCAAATGAGTTCAATGGGGGAACTCACATTCTTTCTAGGGTTGCAGGTTAAACAGAAGCCTACTGGTCTTTTCATAAGTCAATCAAAGTATGTGAAAGACATACTGGAAAAGTTTGGCTATCAAGACACAAAGGTTGCAAGCACTCCAATGGATCCTCATAAACAGCTCCATACAGACAAAGATGGCATAGATGTGGACATTCATCTATACAGATCTCTTATAGGATCTCTCATGTATCTAACATCTTCCAGACCTGATATTATGTTTGCTGTCTGTGTGTGTGCTAGGTTTCAATGCTCTTTAAAGGATTCTCACTTGGTTGCTGTTAAGAGAATCTTTAGATATCTTAAAGGCCAACCACATTTAGGCCTATGTTATCCTAAAGACTCTCCTTTTGAACTAACTGCTTATTCTGACAGTGACTATGGTGGATGCAACATTGACAGGAAATCCACAACTGGTGGATGTCAATACTTAGGAGCAAGACTGGTCTCTTGGCAATGCAAAAAGCAAACAACTGTCTCCACATCATCCACTGAAGCAGAATACGTAGCAGCTGCAAGTTGCTGCTCCCAGGTAATGTGGATTCAAAATCAACTAAGAGACTATGGTATGAATTTCTTATCCACTCCTATTTATATTGACAATTCAAGTGCAATCAGCATTGTGCAAAACCCAGTGAAATTCCCAAAAACCAAGCATATAGAAATCAGATTTCACTTCATCAGAGACTGTAATGAAAAGAAGTTAATCCAAGTTACCAAAATACATACAGATGATCAGTTAGCTGATCTATTTACAAAACCTTTTGATGTGGGAAGGTTCACTTTCCTAGTATCAAATATTGGTATGGTAAACATGGATTAATTGATTTTCATTATTATCTACTCAGTATGCTTATTTAAGGGGGAGACACTGTTTCATTGAAAAGTTGCATAATTTTAAACTAACAGCATGAGAATTTTCTCATGCTGCTAGTTCATTTTCTCGGACTGCTAGTTATTTTCACTTGATCTGTCAAAGTGTGCAGGGTATTTGGGTAATTTTTCAAATGTGTGCGCGGGACCCAACCTTTTCGAAACCTTTAAAGGTCCCGATTTCGTTCAGTTGTAACTACCAGTTACAAATTCTTCTTCCACGGCCTCTTGCTTTCTCTCTGAACGAATCACACATTCTTCTTTCAAACCCTAAACCATCGTTTCTTCATCAATGGAGTTTGTAAAAGAGCATAACTGCCTCCCATACACCCTAAAACACTCTGAACTTCAACCATTTCATGCAATGATGGATTTCCTCAGGCACTCCCATATCCATTATGCCCTAATCATAAACCCTACTATATACATCTCCCATATTGAACAGTTTTGGAATCATGCATCTGTTCAAACCATCAATGGAGTGCCTACTCTCATATCCAAGATTGATGGAACTATCATCAATATCACTGAGGAATCCATCAGACATCACTTGCATCTTCAAGATGCCTCAGGTATGACCGACCTATCCCTTCAAGCTTTACATTTTGGTCTTCAAAATATTGGTTATAGGGGTCCTGCTGATTCTTTTACTTTTCTTAAGGCACATTTTTCTCCTAAATGGAAATACCTTGTGCACATTATTCAGCAATGTTTAAGCCCCAAAAGAACTGGTTGGTCTGAGTTTTCTTCAAATATTGCCACTGCCTTAATGTGCTTTTCTACTGGCCAACAGTTCAATTTTTCAAACATGATCTTTCAAGGAATGTTAAGGCATCATTCCCTAAAGAATGGGAAATTTTTGATGTATCCTAGGTTTTTGGCAGAAATTATTGCACACACCTGCACAACTCCACATTTACATAAACGGATACATGTTTCCCATAGGCACTCATTGTCTTCAATCAAAAGGCTGATAAAGCCAAGTGCCAATTTTGTCAGTGTAGATGTTCCATTGCCCTCTGCAATGATGAACATCATTCCAGGAAACAGAGGAGAGGGTCCTGAGCAGACACAGCCCAACATTCCTGCTTCACCCCCAGGACCCCAACCCACTCCTCATGATACACAAATTCCTTCTGATCTTTTTGTACAGCCAAGACGCCCTCTAAAATTCTTATATAAAAGGAAAAGGGGACCAGGAGCTCCTTCCTCCTCCTCCCATCAACAAGAGCTATATATCCCTGTGCAGAAGGATACTTCTGCACAGAATATCCAAAGGGAACCAATTGAGGAAACTCCCATCCTCTCTCAGGAGGTGAACATCTCTTCAGAGATGATTCATATGAGTTCTGTGGCTGGCACTACTGATGTCTCTGCACAAGAGGCACAGGACCGGGCCAACATAGTTAAGACCATGCTCACGGCAACAGTTAGTGTGCAACCACAAGCTGGAAGTCCCCAGAACCAAGAAAAGAGGGGCCCAGAAGTTTCTACTTCTGGTCTTAATGTCAGTGATAGATCACAAGCACCCCAGGTGTTTTCTGATCTTGAGACAAGTCTGCAACTCTTGCTTTTGACGGATCCTAAGCTGAAACCTGTTGTAGCCATGTTGGAATATCAAATGTCCATCATTGCTGCACAGGGGGCTCAAATTTTTGAACTTAAACAGGCAGAGGCTGCTCAGAATAAGCGAATGGATTATCTTCACAAAGGGTTCACCCTCTGTGGAAATAAAATTATGAAACTAGAGCAGATGATTCAAACCCAAGGGGCAAAGGTTGAAGGTCCTTCTGACCAAACCAATGCTTCCAAAAAGGGGGAGAATCAGGAGGTTCCCAAGTCAGTATAAGCAGCTCCAACAACAACAGTCCAAGCAGCATCAACAGTTCCAGTTTCTAGGCTAGCAGTCCCAACAGCTTCTCAAGCTGTTAGCCTAGAAACTCAAGCTGCTCCTTCAAAAGTTACCGGAGTTGTGATCAGGGAAGGTATTCAAGCTCCATCAAGCACAGTCCAAGCTACAACATCTGCTGCAAAAGACAAGGGCAAGGGCATTCTCATTGAGTCTCCAAAGCATAAATTCTCTTCCAAAGAAGCCCAAATTGCCTTTGATGCTGAAATTGCCAAAAGAATAGCAGAAGAACAGGACAAGGAATTAGATCAGCAAGCCCAAACCCCAATGGATGATGATGAGACTTTAGGTGATTACTTAAAGGGGTTTGTGGTTAAGAAAGGAGCTATGAAGAGAAAAATGCCAACAGGGCACACCAAGGCTGAGCACAGAAGATTCTTAATCAATTTTGCCTTTGCAGCAGGTATCCCAAAGAAAATGGCTCAGTCCATGACTACTGAAAGGCTGCAGGAGATCCATGACAAAGAAATGGAGAAAACAAAGAAAACAAAAGTCTCTCCAGAAGCTCAACCATCCCAAGAAGTCCAACCATCAACAAAATCAGTCCAAACTGAAGCTGCTGCCAGTACACCTGCTACCACTGATCAAGCAGTTGTTTCTATTCCTTCATCTGTTAAGAGGGTGCTATTTGATCAGCAACTGCAAAAGGCCATGGAGATAGAGAAGTTGATTGATCAACATGATTTCACAAAGCCTCAAATCAACTACTGGTTTGCTAAGTCACTGGATGAAAGAGATTTAAGGGTCAAGTTTGTAATAAGAAGAGAGTCTGGACCAGAAGAAGAGTTTGATACATTCTGGCAAATGGTTCAGAAGCTGACCAGGGATGAACTGATAAAGATGTACAACATAGGGTCTGTTACACAAGTTAGATCTGCTCTTCCACAAGTTAAACAACTCATCAGAGATCTAAGTACAGTGGTTGACCCTGAATTTGCAAGACAAGAGATAGAAGATGCTGAGAGGAAAGGGAAAAAGATCAAGCAAATTGATCTGTTTGTCAAGTCAAAGACATACAGAATCAAATTCACAGATGGGTCTGGTATCTTCTTCAATCTTGAGTTTTACAATTTTTCAAAAGATATGTTGCTGCAAATAAAATCAGCTAGAATATCTTGTGATAAAGAAGAGATGAAGAGAGAATTTTTGAAGGCTTTAGATCATAAACTTGCACAGCTGTAAGTTTTGTAAGCCTTGGTTTGTAAATAACAGCTTACTTATTCATTTCCATTTTTTTTGTATAGAACTTAAAGTCTTGTGTAAAGAATTTAAGTTAGGGGGAGATTGTTGGGAAATAGTTTAAGTATATTCAAGCTGTTAGTTAAACTTCTCAGACTGTTAGTAGTTTTTAAATGTAAATACAAAGTTCATGCTGCTAGTTGAAGAAACTCGAGCTGCTAGTGTAAAAGTTCAAGCTGCCAGAGCAAAACAACTCAAGCTGCTCTGCTCATGCTGTCAAGAGATTCAAGCTGCTCAACAGTTTCAGAAACAGAAAGTGCTGATTTTCAGAAAACGATATCTATGTGAAGATTCCAGCATATCTACTATCAGAGAAGTCATTATTCGTCAAGGAAACATATCAAGAAGCAATATAAATACATAGAATAGGTCTTTCTATTGTATAGGAGTTTTCTGCATATTTTGAGTCTGTAATTGCTTTGTTGATTAAGTTTTCATAAGCCTCTAAGGTTGTAAAACCCTAAGAACAGTCTGTGTTCTTCGTCTAATCAAACAGATTAGAGGTGATTGTAATCATTGAATTCAGCAATACAAACAGTCTTGATTACTTCTTGTGTGTTTATTCATTATTGATTCTGAAAGTTTTTGTTAAAATAATTAAGTGTTGTTCCGCAAACTTCTTGATTAAACTTTGATTCAAAGCAAGATTATTGATTTATACTCTGATAAATTCAAATCAGTTAGTCTTGGTAATTCATATTTAGATCCTGACACGATTTAATTTGTTTTGTGACTAAAAGCTATCAATCTCACACATTAAAAAAATTCAATATAAGGAGTTATTTTGTCACGGATTAAACAAATTTGTGACTATTAGTATTTAAAGGTGGCGGTTTATTGTTTTTATGTAACTAAAAGTAAACAATAGTCATGGTAAAAAAATGTTGTGACTATATTTTTTTAATGATCATGGTTTAGTTAATTTCTTATTAGTGTTTAAAAGTAACAGTTTTTCATGATCAAAGAAAAAAACAGTGACTATAAGTATTTTATGGTCACACAAGAATTGGTTTGTGTGACTAAAAGTAATCGGTGGTCATGGTTTAAGTGAAAAAAAAATGTCCCTATAAGTATTTTATAGTCACAGTTTAATATATTATTGTGTCTGAAACTAAACATTAACCATGATAAAAGAACAAAAATGTATTTATAAGTATTTTATGGTCACAATTTATTTTGTTTTGTGTGGTTAAAGGTTATCAATTGTCATGGTTAAAAAAAAACTTGTTAATATGAGTATTTTGTGGTCATGGTTAATTGTGTTATGTGTGTCAAAAACTAAACATTAACTATGATAAAAGAAAAAATATCGTGACTACAAGTAGTTTGTGGTCACGACTTATTTTTTATCAGTTGCTAAATGTTATTAATTGTCATAATAAAAGCAGCAAAATGTGGCTATAACTACTTTATGGTCACGATTTAGTTAGTTTTGTGTGGTTAAAGGTTATCAATTGTCACTGTTTAAGAAAAAACTTATCACTATTAGTATTTTTGTGGTCATGGTTAAATGACTTATATGTGTCAAAAAGGTAAACATCAATTATGATTAAAGAAAACAACCATGACTACAAGAATTTTATGGTCATGTCTTATTTTATTTTATGTGACTAAAAGTAATTAATTGTCATAATAAAAGAGACAAAGTGTAGCTATAAGTTTTTTGTGGTCATAATTTAGTTTGTTTTGTATGGTTACAGTTATCAATTGTCACAGTTTAAAAAACGTGTCAGTATAAATATTTTATGATCATGATTAAATGTCTTATATGTGTCAAAAACTAAATATTAATCACAATAAAAGAAAACAAATCATGACTACAAGTAGTTTATGGTTACGTCTTATTTTAATATATGTGGCTAAAAGTAATTAATTGTAATAATTAAAGGAAAAGAATGTGAGTATATGTATTTTATGGTCACACTTTATTTTATTTTGTATGACTAAAAGGAATCAACGATCACCGTTTACGAAACAACATGATACTATAAATATTTTACGGTCACTATTATAAATGTTATGTGTGTCTAAAAGTAAACAACAATAACGATAAAAGAAAACACATGTGGCTGTAAGTAACTTATTGTCACGGTTTAATTTTTTACACGTGTCTAAAAGGAACAATAGTGATTTTAAAAGAAATATAATGTGACAACAAGTATTTGATGGTCACCAAAGGGCCTTTGGCCTGGCGGTAAGAGGGTGGAGATAAAAGTGAGAGGTCACGGGTTCGACTCCCGTCGGAGACAAGTTGATATTTAGGTGGTGAAAGTAAGTCTTGTGGTAAATGAGTAGTTTAGGAGTTGGAGTAGGAGTAGGATAGTTTGCCGTTAAAACAAAGTATTTAATGGTCACAGATTGTATTGTTGCATGTGTCTAAAAGTTACCAATTGCTACGATTAGGAATAAATAAGTAACTATAAATACTTTATGTTCACGGTATTGTTTATTATATGTGTCTAAAAGTAAGCAATTGTCACGAATAAACGAATTATTATGTGACTAAAATAATGGTTTGGTCACGGTGTAATTATTTTTGTGTGTCAAAACGTATCAATTGTCACGATTTAATACTTTATGTATGTCCAATTGCAACCAATGGTCACATTTTAATTAATTATATGTGTCTAAGTGTACTCGACGGTCACAGTTTAATTGTTTATGCATGTCTAAATGTACCAATGGTCACACTTAATAGTTTATGTGCATCAAAATATAACCAATTGTCACGGTTTCATTCATGGGGTGTGTTTAAATGTCTCAAATAGTTACTGTTTAGCTGATTATGTGTGTATAAATTTATCCAATGGTCACGATTAAAAATTTGTGTGTCGTTAAATATACCAGGTGGCCACAGTTTATTTGTTTATGCGTGTCTGTAAAAATGTTAACACCACGGATTGATTGTTTATGTGTGTCTAAATGTATCCAACTGTCATGGTGTTAAAAGAAATTGTGACTAAAAGTATTTTATGGTCACGGTTACTAAAAAATATAAACCTCAACTATATAGAAATTGTTACCATATAGCCACAGTTTTAGGATATGACCACAGTTTTACATATGATTTAGTCACGAATATTAAATGTAGCCATAAGGTACCAAAATGATGCGATCTTTGGTCACGATTTAAATGAAAAATAAAATTGTGGCCAAAAGTCTATGGCAACAGTTTTTTAGCGTGACGAATGACGTATTTTGTATAACTGAATTTTGGTCCCTCAGGTATATAATTAGTTATTGTAACATCCGTCATATTAGGTACCCTTTATATATTATCGAAATTTTCTAAGTAAGTATTTAGATAATTATTATCTTACCAAATGAATAACAAGGGATTGAAATGGAATTAATAACAATGCTTTACAAACTTGTACCCTACAATCTATTAGTAGTATTTGCTTTCATTAATTTAGAATAAGGTTAGGATTTAAGATGAGAGTTACATTTATAATAGAATTTAACTTTTGGGGCCAATAAATAAGATTGAAAGAGATAAAGGACTTAGTTGCAAAAATTTTAAACAAAAATCAAAATTTTTTAGAAAAGTCTTAATTGGTCTAGAAGATTTGACCAATCTACATATATTGTCTCCTTTCTTCTCTTACTCTTCATTTCCCATGATTTTGGAACCATTTCTTCTGCATACAAGGAGAGCTTCATCACAAATTGAATTTTTGCAGTCAAAAGAGAACCATTGTGATAAGTAACCATTACTTCATATTCTTCATTAGTATCTTATCTTCATCATCTTAAATTATTCACCAATGGAAGAACTAGGTTTTTGACAACCCAAGAAAAGAGTAAACTTGAACATTATTTATGAATCCAAGTATATAAGTGTTATTTACAACTCTTGTAAGTGTATTGAAGGATTCCATTGTGATGTTGATAATGAAACTTGTATAAACCCAAATGGGTAAATGGTGATTAAACCAAGACTTGTTGGAAATTAAATGATGGTATCAAAGATGTTTTAGGAAGTATTAAAGTGTTTATATAGTGTATTTGAAGTCTATGTAAAATGTTTTAAGTTGTACAAGTAGCAAAACTTATTTTTGGGAAAAATTGGGGATGTGCAGTCAAGAAAAACGACCAAACCAGGGCTGAGGGACAATGGTCATGCCATGACCCCCCTTTAAAGTATTGTAAAGTTAAAATAGGATTAAGGAACTTATAAGGTTTTCTAATGAGGTGTGAACTTTCTTGAAGGAACCCAAATTGTATTAAGAGTTGAGATGTGTTGCTTAGGCCTTAGAAACAACAATCACGTACTAAAACTTGATAAATGGTCACTTTAGACTTTAAACAATAGTTAAGGGATATTTTAATTCCTAATAATGAACGTTGATCCATATTTATAATTTCATTAAAGTAGATGTAAGCTTAGATTATGAGTTGTTATTGGCTTTTAACGTGCTTGGTGATCATGTGTTGTGTCTAGGTGTACTGTAGGTAATTTCGGCGACTCTTGGAGCTTGTGGCGAGGCCTGTGCTAACTCTATTCCTATATATTGAGTTGGCTTGATAATGATGGGATCCTTTATGCATTGATAGTGAGTACTAGTGATATTTGTGTGCCACATACATGATGTTACTTGCTCGTTTCTTACTATCATGCCAATTGTTTCATGCATATGCCTTACCTTATCTATCTGTGATGGTTATGCTTATTTTTTTATACCTTATAGAATTATGTGGTTAATCTAACATGTGCATGTTTATTTCATTGTTTATTACATAGTACATTACTGTGTGTGATGTGCATTATAGCCATACTACCGATGATCTCGGAGTATGATGACGTACTTCATTGTTGGCGGGAGTACGATGTCGGGTACTGCGGGCCCCGATGATTTTTTGTACTACACACTACTGGATGTACTCATAGTGTATAGTCTTGTCGTGGCATTATCAAGAGTCTCTCTCTTGATATGTCTCATCTCCTTTGATATCTCTTATATAATAATGTTTTATTGTGATGATTCATGCCTTGCAGGTTTATTAACCGGTTAGCTATTGGATGTGGTGTATTATTGGTCTAGTCACTCACTAAGCATTATTGTTTAACCATTTCGTTGATTTACACCTTTCAGGTATAGAAGGCCTTAGGAGAATATAGACACTAGTAAAGCTTGAAGTAGGAGTTTCAAGCAGGATAGCCCTTTATGGTACATTTACATGCATTCTATTTTGGGAATGGGTAGATCACCCTTATGTTATGATTCATCTTGTCTTATGACTATTTAAGCTTGATGAAGGTTGATGTACTTAATTCCATTGATTGAGATGAACTTGTGGTCATCAAATGATGTAATAGGTGGTTTTAAACCTTGTGTTTTGATCAGATATAATCAGGGTCATATTTATGTATTGATTATTAGATCCATGGGTGTTTTAAGTGCATATAAAACTCTGATTTGTTTTGGGAAATTGGAATTTGATGAATTAGAAATGTATTTTGTAGTTATTTTTGAATCCAGAAATACAGGTTGGATTATTGATTTTACGAATAGGTCATGCCGAATTTTCGTTAGAAATATTGAGAAATATTATTATTATTGTTAATTAGAGTTATGGTGTTACAAGTTTGGTATCAGAGCCCATGGTTTAAGTGAGTTGAGTATATTTGAGGTACTTAGCCATAAACTAGGTAATGATATTGACCTAAACACCTAAGCTATGATTAATAGTAATAAGTAATGAATGATCTTGCCTAGGACGGGAAGTAAATAGGAAATTTCTAAACTCTTAACCTATTTCTCTTAATTTTTATTTTGCTAGATGGAGAACGACCCTTATTGGGGAAGCGACCAAGACATTGGGCGAGGACCAGAAAATGATGACCATGAGGAATCCTCTGACAATGAAGAATTTAATGCTCTAGAACTACGTTTACTGGGTAGGATGGCAGAGATGTTAGAGGAGCATACTCATCGGCAAGAAGCTATGATGGCTAGTCACGTAGAGATCATTCAAGCCACGCTTAGTAATAACATGGAAAAAGAAGGAGGTAACGATCAAGAGAAAGACAAGAAAAGGTCTAAGCGTGAATCCTCCTCCAAGTCAAGTAAGAAAGGTTGTTTGTATAAGTATTTCATGGGTTTCCGACCACCGGAATTTCAAGGAAGCATTGACCCAGAGAAAGCTCACGACTGGATCAAGGATATTGAGAGATTGTTCTGGTTACTAAAGTTAATGACGAAAAGAAAGTGAAGCATGGCTCTAGTTTGTTGAAGGGTGCAACATTAGTGTGGTGGGATGACATTACAAACACCATTGGATCTGATCTAGTTGAGACCATGACTTGGGATCAATTTAAAACCCGATTTAACAAGCGGTTTTGCCCCGAGGTGTCAATACAAAAGCTCAAAAGGGAATTTCTAAATTTGCACCAAGGAACTCGAAGCATTGATGAGTATGTTAGGGAGTATAATGCCAAATCCCAGTTTGCAAGGGAGTTGATTTCTTATGAAAAGCAAAAGGCGTATTACTTTATCGAGGGCCTTCGAAAGGTTATCCGAGAGTTTGTGAAGAATTGAGATGTGCCTTCAGTTGATAAGGCAATAGAATTTGCATTGCTTAAAGAGTATGAAGTGTCACGGGTTGACCCCGAATTTCCACCTATAAAGAAGTTGAAGAATGAAGGGTCTCAAGGTTCTAGTCATCCATTTCAGGGTTCTTTCAAGTTTCGTATTCCTGCACAATCTCAATCCATGCCACAAAATTAGTGTTAATCAAGACCTCAAGCCATATCTTCATTTTCTGAATCGCGAAGGCCATGTTCTACTTATGGCAAAATGCATTCTGGACCTTGTAATTTGGCGGGTCCTACCTGTCACTATTGTGGTGAAGTTAGACACCTTCGTCCAAACTGTCCGAAGAGGAATGATCCATGTTTCCGATGTGGTCTTACGGGCCACTTGTCAAAGCTCTGCAAGAATCCAAAACTTGATGAAAGCAAGGGGTCAGTGTCGAAGCCCAATGTCGGGGGTGTCTCATCCCAATCCAAGCGAGATGACACAGCGCGAGCAAAGGCTCGAGCTTTCCAATTGACTGCCGATGAAGCTAAGGATGTGCCAGATGTCGTCATGGGTACTTACTAAATTCTTTTCCTGCTAAAGTACTTTTTGATTCCGGTGCTAGTTTGTCATTTATATCTGAGTCGTTTGCTAGCAAGCTTACTGCCATGCCTTCTATGTTATTTGTTCCTTTTGATGTTGAAAATTAGCCGACGGGAAATCCATCAATGTTACTACTGTAAATCAAAATTGCTTGCTTAAATTAGATAATCATGAGTTTTCTGTTGATTTACTTCCCATGGAAATGAGAGAGTTCGATGTGATTCTCGGGATGGATTGGTTAGCTTCTCATGGAGCAACTATTCTGTGTAATAAACGAATAGTTCAATTGAAAACTCTTGAAGGTGAAAAAGTGTATGTATACGGTGAAATGCGTCATGGAGGTGTGAATGTCATATCAGTTGCTAAGGCCCGGCGCTGCCTTAGCAAGGGATGCCCTAGTTATTTAATGGTCGTGGTGGACACAAAGAATGAGCTGCCCCAGTTATCCGAAGTGCCAGTAGTATGGGAGTACCCCGATGTGTTTCCAGACGAATTGCCAGGTCTTCCCCCAGATCGGCAAGTTGAATTTGTTATTGATTTGATTCCTGGAGCAGCTCCTATAGCTCGTGCTCCCTATCGTCTCGCTCCATCATAGATGAAGGAGATGTGGACTCAGCTACAAGAATTACTTGACAAGGGTTTCATTAGGCCGAGCTCTTCACCGTGGGGAGCGCCCGTTTTATTTGTTAAGAAGAAAGACGGTTCTATACGGATGTGTATTGATTATCGGGAGCTTGACAACGTAACTATTCGTAACAAGTATCCTTTTCCACGCATTGACGACCTTTTTGATCAAATGCAAGGCGCTTCCTATTTTTCCAAGATTTATCTGAGATCAGGTTATCATCAATTGAAAGTAAAATAAGAAGATGTGCCGAAGACATCATTTCGGACAAGGTACGGACATTACGAATTTCTTGTAATGTCGTTTGGACTTACTAATGCACCAGCCGCATTTATGAATCTTATGAACCGTGTGTTTCGGCTTACGTTAGACAAGTCGGTCATCGTGTTTATAGGTGACATCTTGATCTATTCAAAGTCAGAAGCCGAGCATGCTACGCATTTGCGCAAAATGTCGGAGACTCTTCGAAGGGAATGGTTGTATCCAAGTTCTCTAAATGTGACTTTTGGTTGAGGAAAGTACAGTTTTTGGGGCATGTCATTTCTGAAAGTGGAGTATCTATTGACCCGGCCAAGGTTGAGGCAATTCGAAATTGGGAGCAACTAAAGAATGCATCTGAAGTAAGGAGTTTTCTCGGATTGGCCGGGTATTATCGGCGTTTTATACGCGATTTCTCTAAGATCGCGATGCCACTTACTTCTCTCACTAAGAAGAAGTCTGCTTTTGTTTGGACTGAAGAGCAAGAAAAGGTTTTTCAATATTGAAGACTTGTTTGGCAAAAGCCCTGATTCTTGCCTTACCTGAAGGCAATGAAGACTTGGTGGTTTATAGTGATGCGTCTGGTTCAGGCCTTGGGTGTGTGCTTATGCAGCGAGGGAAAGTTATCGTGTATGCTTCGCAACAACTGAAAGATTATGATAAGAAGTATCCAGTTCACAATTTGGAGTTAGCGGCAGTGGTTTTTTGCTTTAAATTTGTGGCGGCATTATCTGTATGACACTTGTTGTCAAATCTATACTGATCACAAAAGTTTAAAGTATATCTTTGATCAACCGAATCTTAACATGATGCAGCAGCGAGCAATGGATTTAATAAAGGATTTTGACTGTGAAATTCTTACCACCCCAGTAAAGCCAATGTGGTGGTCGATGCCCTTAGTAGAAAGATGTACAGAGATCGAAAAGAAGCTCTTCACTATGTGCTTATTTATGTGTCAGTCAGACCATCGATCGTTGATGACATTAGGAGATGGCAAGGTGAAGCACTCCAAGCTGAAAATCTCAAAGTCGAACGTCATGTAGGACAAGTTTCTTTGTTAGCCGACAACTCACTTGGGTTGAAGACTTATAAGGAGAGCATATGGATTCCAAAGTTAGGCGGACTTCGTGAAATTTTGATGCAAGAAGCGCACAATTCTAAATATTCATATCATCCTGGCAGTACCAAAATGTACAGAGACATGAAAACAGAGTATTGGTGGCCAGGATTGAAGAGTGATGTGGGGAGATATGTGGAGAAATGTATGGTATGTCTGCAAGTCAAAGCAGAACACCAGAAGCCCTATGGTAGTATGCAGCCACTTCCGATTCCGGAATGAAAGTGGTATCATATCACCATGGATTTTGTTACCAAGTTGCCGAAGACTTTGAGCCAGCATGATAGTATTTGGGTTATTGTTGATCGACTCCCAAAGACAGCTCACTTCATTCCCATTCGAGAGACTTTCTCTGGAGCGGTTAGCTCCAATCTACATCAATGAGATCGTTTCACGCCACGGCATTCCTAAGTCAATTGTATCGGATCGTGACTCTCGTTTTTGGGATAGTTTTCAGCAAGCCTTGGGTACTCGAATTAAAATGAGTACGACATATCACCCGCAAACCGATGGCCAAAGTGAGTGCACCATTCAGACCCTTGAAGATTTATTGCGGGCATGTATTATTGATTTTGGAGGTTGTTGGGATACTCACCTACCATTGGTTGAATTTACTTACAATATAGTTACCATTCATCTATTGGGATGCCTCCGTTTGAAGCTTTGTATGGTCTGAAATGTTTGACTCCGACTTGTTGGCAAGAAGCAGGAGAGAAGCCATTGACCGGACACGAGATTCTTCAGTTAACCCACGATAAGATCAAGTTAATCCGAGACCGACTCAAGGCAGCTCAAGATCGGCAGAAAGTTTATTCAGATAAGAAGCACAGGCCAGTTGACTTTAAAGTTGATGATTATGTGATGTTGAAAGTTTCCCCGTGGAAAGGAGTACTTCGTTTTCGAAGGCGGGGAAAACTGAAACCTCGATACATTGGCCCTTTCAAGATCCATGAAAGAATCGGATCACAAGCCTACCGTTTGGAGTTACCTGAAGAGTTAGCGGGGATTCATAATGTATTTCACGTTGGTTATCTACGAAAATGCCTTGTTGAACCAGATTCGGTTGTGCCAATGACTGATGTCCAAATTGACAATAAGCTGAGATATGTGGAGGAGCCCGAGTCAATTCAAGGTGAGAAAGTTAAGAAGCTCCGAAATAAAGAAATCGAGATGGTTCTTGTCAGGTGGAAGCATCATCGTGGTGCACATCTTACATGGGAGACAAAGACAAAAATGATGGCTAAACATCTGGAGCTGTTTACCTCGAAGTGATTCCGTGGGCGAAATCTTTTCAACGGGGGAGGAATTGTAACATCCATCATATTAGGTACCCTTTTATATTATTGAAATTTTCTAAGTAAGTATTTAATAATTTTTATCTTACCAAATGAATAACAAGGGATTGAAATGCAATTAATAAGCATGCTTTAGAGACTTGTACCCTACAATCTATTAGTAGTATTTGATTTCAATAATTTAGAATAAGGTTAGGATTTAAGATGAGAGTTACATTTATAATAGAATTTAACTTTTGGGGCCAATAATAAGATTGAAAGAGATGAAGGACTTAGTTGCAAAAATTTTAAACAAAAATCAGATTTTTTTAGAAACGTCTTGATTGGTCTAGAAGATTTGACCAATCTACATATATTGTCTCCTTTCTTCTCTTCCTCTTCATTTCCCACGATGTTGGAACCATTTCTTATGCATACAAGGAGAGCTTCATCACAGATTGAATCTTTAAAGTCAAAAGAGAACCATTGTGGTAAGTAACCATTACTTCATCTTCTTCATTAGTATCTTATCTTCATCATCTTAATTTATTCATCAATGGAAGAACTAGTTTTTGACAACCCAAGAAAAGAGTAAATTTGAACATTAAATATGAATCATTCAAGTATATAAGTGTTATTTACAACTCTTGTAAGTGTATTGAAGGATTCCATTCTGATGTTGATAATGAAACTTGTATAAACCCAAATGGGTAAATGGTGATTAAACCTAGACTTGTTGGAAATCAAATGATGGTATCAAAGATGTTTTAGGAAGTATTAAAGTGTTTATATAGTGTATTTGAAGTCTATGTAAAATGTTTTAAGTTGTACAAGTAGCAAAATTTATTTTTGGGAAAATTTGGGGATGTGCAGTCAAGAAAAACGACCAAACTAGGGCTGAGTGACAGTGGTCATGCCATGACCCCCCTTTAGTCATGGCGTGACCAACATTTTGTTATGGAAAACTCGTTTTGAGCCTTGGTCGGTTTGGCTTGGGTCTTATACGTGTTTTGCACTTCTAAATTAAGGGTTTAAAGTATTGTAAAGTCAAAATAGGATTAACATACTTATAAGGCTTTCTAATGAGGTGTGAACTTTCTTGAAGGAACCGAAATTGTATAAATATGTAACTTAAGAGTTGAGATGTGTTGCTTAGGCCTTAGAATCACCAATAACGTACTAAAACTTGATAAATGATCACTTTAGACTTTAAACAATAGTTAAGGGATATTCTAATTCCTAATAATGAACTTTGATCCACATTTATAAGTTCATTAAAGTAGATGTAAGCTTAGTTTAAGAGTTTTTATTGGCTTTTAACGTGCTTGGTGATCACGTGTTGTGTCTAGGTGTATTGTAGCTAATTTCGGCGACTCTTGGAGCTTGTGGCGAGGCTTGTTCTAACTCTATTTCTATATATTGAGTTGGCTTGATAATGATGGGATTCTTTATGCATTGATAGTGAGTACTAGTGATTTATGTGTACCACATACATGATGTTACTTGCTCGTTTCTTATTATCATGCCAATTGCTTCATGCATATGCCTTACCTTATCTATCTGTGATGGTTATGTTTATTCTTTTACCTTAATTGACTTATGTGGTTAATCTAACATGTACATGTTATTTCATTGTTTATTACATAGTACATTACTGTGTGTGATGTACATTATAGCCATACTACCGATGATCTCGGATTATGATGCCGTACTTCTTTGTTTACGGGAGTACGATGTCGGGTGCTACGGGCCCCGATGATTTTTGGTACTACACACTCACTGGATGAACTCATAGTGTGTAGTGTTGTCGTGGCATTATCAAGAGTCTCCCTCTTCATATGTCTCATCTCCTTTGATATCTCTTATATAATAATGTTTTATTGCGATGATTCATGTCTTGCAGGTTTATTAACCGGTTAGCTATTGAATGTGGTGTATTATTGGTCTAGTCACTCACTAAGCATTATTGTTTAACCATTTCGTTGATTTACACCTTTCAGGTATAGAAGGCAAAGGGAAGGAGAAGATAGACAGACACTAGTAAAGCTTGAAGTAGGAGTTTCGAGCAGGATAGCCCTTTTTGGTACATTAACATGCATTTTATTTTGGGAATGGGTAGATCACCCTTATGTTATGATTCATCTTGTCTTATGACTATTTAAGCTTGATGAAGATTGATGTACTTAATTCCATTGATTGAGATGAACTTGTGGTCATCAAATGATGTAATAGGTGGTTTTAAACCTTGTGTTTTGATTAGATATAATCAAGGACATATTTATGTATTGATTATTAGATCCATGAGCGTTTTAAGCGCATAAAAAACTCTGATTTGTTTTGGGAAATTGTATTTGGAATTTGATGAGATAGAAATGTATTTTGTAGTTATTTTTGAATCCGGAAATACAGGTTGAATTATTGATTTTACGAATAGGTCATGTCGAATTTTCGTTAGAAAGATTGAGAATTATTATTATTGTTGTTAATTAGAGTTATTGTGTTACAGTTATGGTTTTAATCATTTTCTTTATTTTTGTTTTTGTTTTTAAATTTTAAATGTTAACTCAATAAAATATGATTTAATTATTTTATTTAATTAGTTTATTTTAATTCTCTTCTATATATTCAATTTATTTATTTTATATTTCATGTTTTTTTGACATGTTTGCACATTTTTATATTTTTATATGTTAGCAACAAACAGTTTCATTGTGTTAACATATCTTGATTTAATTATAATTTTACCAAAAATATATAAATCTAGTATTTTATTTGTTTTATTAAGATATTTTGTAACATTAATACCTTTCGAATTAAAATTTATCTTTTTTCCGTTTTGATTTACATATTTTGCTACATTAATCTGTTTCAATTAAACTTAGTATTTTATTTATTATAATTTAAATACTTTGTTACATTAATACCCTCTCAGTTAATTGTATCTTTTAACAAAACAATGTCAACTTTACATTCGATTCGTTTTGATTTAAATAATTTTTTTATTTTAATACGTTACAATTTAGTTATAATTTTTTTAAAAATATATACACTTAGCATTTTATTTGTTTTTGCGTAAATAGTCACATTAATACCTATCGATTTAATTATAATTTTTAATGTTTTGGTTTGTATATTTCTTGCTATACGTTTTGGTTTTATATATTTCATTATATAGGTTTCGAAACATATATATGTTTTATTCAAAACATATATACGTATAAATATATGTGCATTTCAAAACATATAAACAAAATATACAAACTAAAATGCTAAAAGTTACAATTAAATCGATAGGTATTAACGTGACAAAATATCTAAGCAAAAAATAAATAAAACGCTAAGTTTATGAATTATCTTTAGAAGTTATAACTAATTGAAATGTATTAACACTAAAATATATTTAAATCAAAACAAATAAAATATCAAGGCGACATAGTTTTATTAAAAATAATTAAATCAAAATGTACTAATACAACAAAATAATTAGAATAGAACAAACAAAATACTAAGTTTAATTGAAACGGATTAATGTAGCAAAATATGTAAATCAAAACGAAAAATGACTAAATTTAAATCGAAATGTATTAACGTAACAAAATACTTAAGTCAAAACAAATAAAACCCTTTATATATTTTTTGTAAACTTATAATCAAATCATAATATGTTAACATAATGAAATAGTTAGTTGGTAACGTATAAAAATATAAAAACGTATAAATATTTTAACAAAAGAAATGTAGATAAATAAATTGAATATATAAAATAGAATTAAAAATGAATTAATTAAATAAAATAATTAAATCACATTTTATTAAATAAGCATTTAAAATTCAAAAACAAAAACAAAAAATTAAAAAAAATGACAAACCAAAAATAATTGGATACTATAGGGAACAAAATTGATTTGGAGAATAAATGCAAAATCGTCATCTAGAAAAAGTCAAGAGATTGAGGGGTCATTTCTGCAAGTAAATAGTGTTTTGAATGATCACTTATATAATTTTTAAAGACTAGTGACCATTTCCATTAATTACACACTTTCTGTTATAAATTCAACATGCAAGAACACTGTAATGACAAAATTTAATAAAAAGTAATTAAATATCTCATTAAAAATGCATTATGCCATTATCCTGACTTTGGAAACAGAAAATATAATTAAATAATCAAATATGTGTGTGCATACAAGTACGTAACTTAAAGAAAGTAAAGATAATAAAACGCATATATAAATTTGATCTCAGTTTTCTTCTTTGATCTCAATTTGCCATTACACACTAGCATTCATTGCAACCCTCTGTAACAAAATTATACAAAAAACATTATAACTTTTTTAATTAAATAGATAAATATAAATTAATAGACATATTTTTTTAAAGACAACTTAAACTAATCGTGTATGTTTTCATTAAGGTTGCATTTGGTACAAAGAAATGAAGAATGAAATTGTCTTTGTTTTTTTAAGCTTTGTTGACAATGTCTATAACATATCAATTAAGATTTGACACATATAATGAAAAAAACTAAATATATATTAAGAAGGGTAAGAAATACTTTCATTTTTTTACATATTGATTCACCCGACCATTTTTTGAATATATAAACAGTGAATCATAAATTCCGGATTAACTAAATCAACAATTCATCATTTTTTACATTGATTCATTAATTTTTAAATTTATAAATAATTAAACACAAATTCAAAAATAAGTGAATAAACGTATAAAATTAGTGAATCAATATACAAAGTTAGTGAATCATAGTTGTTCTTACATCTCTCAAGATATATTTAGTTTATCACGATAACTTAACCATGTATATACATACACACTTGATTTTACCAATTAAAATTAATAAAAAAGTACCTTATTTAATATTCATTAATTGACAAACCAACTTTTTTTGTCTGTAAATAATAGAATTATTTTGATACATGTCTATAGACTAATTTACTAATTCAGCGTTGTGACACATCAATGAAAAGCTTATTTTTCTTCTTGTTTGACCTTCTTATCACAACAAATGCATCTCCTGTTATATCTCCAACCGCCCCTCCGAGTATATCTCCAATTGCATCTATAATTGCATCTCCTGCACCATCTCCAGAATCGTCCCTATCAGGTTGTCTTACGGATCATTGGGATATGTATATATATGATGGAACTAATGATCCTATTACCATTCACATAGAATCATTCAATGATGATCTTGGGAACCACACGATTCCAGTTATGGTTATACACATTGGGGATTTTGTTCAAACTTATTACATACAACTCGGTTTTATGCTCATTTCTACCATAATACAAGGACTGCATTTTTTGATGTTTTTAAATATCCTGAAACCAAAGATTATTGCCAAAAAGGACCTTCACGCAAATTTTATCATTGTTTTTGGTTAGTTAGAGATGATGGGTTTTATATTTCGAGGAACAATAATCCATTTCCCCAAGAATGGACCAAACTACATGATTGGTCATAATGTATTTTATGGTTAATGGATAATCATTATTTTGTGGTATATGTGTTTCGTTTGAAGAACTATGTCTTTTTTGCACATTGGTTCTGATATATATATATATATATATATATATATATATATATATATATATATATATATATATATATATATATATATATATATATATATATATATATATATATATATATATATATATATATATATATAATCAGATGAGTAGTGTGAGAAACACTATGATTTTCATTTTCTAAATATAGATACACCATATTTTGAATATATAAATAATGAATCATAAATTTCGGATTAAATAAATCAACAATTCATTACTTTTTTACATTGATTCATTAGTTTTTGAATTTATAAATAATGAATCACAAATTCAAAAATAAATTAATCAATGCACAAAATTAGTGAATTAATATACAAAATTACTGAGTCGACATACAAATTAATGAATCATAGTTTTTCTCACACTTCTCATATGTGATAAAATAATAAAAAATATTCATCAAATAACTTTAATATAGTATGTGAATCACGGTACTTATTCTAAATTAATTGAACACGAAGAGCATAGAATACCATTGCACAGGTTCATTATAACCACACATATATGCACATGTCTAGTATAATGTGAAAAAATAGTTACATGAGTGCAATTGCACATATGTTACTTAATGTATAATGAATACGCACATGTATAATGTAATTATAATTTGAGTAAATTACAGAAATGATCCTTGTGGATTGCTTAAAATTATGAAAATGGTCCATGGTCTTTAAAGATTGCATAAACCGTCCTTCAAAACACTATTTACTTGCAGAAATAGTCCCTCCATCTCTTGACTTTTTCTAAGTGACGATTTTTCCCTTATTCTCAAAATCAATTTTGGTCCCTATAATATCCAATTATTTTTAGTTTTACTCATTTTTATAATTTTTTTGTTTTGATTTTTAAATGCTAATTTAATAAAAATGTGATTTAATTATTTTATTTAATTAATTTATTTTAATTCTATTTTATATATTCAATTTATTTATTTACATTTCGTTTGTTAATTAAATCAATAGGTGTTAACGTGAATATTTTACGCAAAAACAAGTAAAATGTTAAGTTTATATATATTTTTAAAAATTATACTTAAATTGTAACTATTAAAATAAAAAAATTATTTAAATCAAAACGAATCAAATGTCAAGTTGACATAGTTTTGTTAAAAGATATAATTAACTCAGAAGATGTAAGAAAGTATTTACAATAGATTAAATAAAAGGGTAAATTACAATTTTCGTCCCTGTGGTTATGTATAAATTATGGTTCTGATCCTTTTGCCGTCGAAATTACAATTGTAGTACATATGGTTGTAGTTTTGTTATGCTTTTGCTTCTTTGACCAGTCACTTTTTTAAAAATGACCATTTTACCATTTATCTTTGTTTCAATTTTGGTCCTTGACTAATTAGTTTCTTTTTTATATTCTTTAATTACTTTTTATCCTATTATTGTTCATTTTATATCTAATTAATCGTTTTCTTATTATTTACAATTTAACTAAACTTATAATTTTTTAATATATTAGCCTTTATTATTATTACTATTACCAATGTTTGTTATAATTTATTAGAGATGTTCTTTTGTTATTAATTATTAAAAGGATTTAATTAAAATAAAATTTATACGTGTGTATATATATATATAGATTTATATACAAATAATTTGTATTATTATTAAAATTACAATTATGTTTAAATATATACCCAATTGAATCTACATTTATTTTTATAAATTATTATTATTTTTATATTACTTCTCATTTTCATAAGAATTATTTATATATTTAATGTATCTATCTTATTCAATATCATATATTACTTCATATACTTACTTATTATTAATTTATTTATATTGTTAAGTCATTACGTTTTGATTTATATTAGTGTGTGTATTATAACGTTTTAACAAAATATATAATTTTTTGGACAAACGCAAAATATTTAACATATAGTGTTTACAAATTAATACAAGTGTTTTTATAATTGCAAAATATTTAAACTAAAATATATAAATTAGTAAAAATATGTATATATTTGGACAAATAATTGATTAATTTATAAGTATTTATATGAATTAATATATAGTAGAGACAAAAGATACAAAATTTCATGTATAAATAGTTATAAACTTTGTAAATGAAAAGTAATAATATAAATAAATACATTTAAAAAAAATAAATATATAAATAGTTCAATATATATTTAAAATATATGTGTAAGAATAATAATAATATTATTAGTAATGACAAGTAACAAAAATACAACATATTATATTTAGTCATATACAAGTTAGTTTCAATTATTACTACTTAATCATTCAAATAGTTAACCTATATAATAATAATAATAATAATAATAATAATAATAATAATAATAATAATAATAATAATAATAATAATAATAATAATAATAATAATAATAATAATAATAGTAGTAGTAGTAGTAGTAGTAACAATAACAATAACAACAACAATAATAATTAGGTTTTAATAAAACAATATAATAAAATACAACATATTATATAATTGATTACTTAAGTAAAATTTTAATTGTACTAATAAGACAATATAATTAATTAATAATAAATAAATCAAAAACCATTAATATGTAAATCAAAACGAAAAAAAAAGACAAATCTTAATTTGAAAGGTATTAATGTTACAAAATATCTTAATCAAAACAAATAAAATCCAATATTTATATACTTTTGGTAAAAATATAATTAGAGTAAATTACAGAATGGTCCCTGTGGTTTACATAAAACGTTGGATACGGTCCCTGTAGTTTCAGTTTTGCATAAACGGTCATTATATTCACTATTTACTTGCAAAATTGGTCTCTTTGCTGTTAACTTTAACACTCCAATGGTTAAATCTTATATAATGACCATTTTACCCTTTTCTGTAATAACATTTTGGTCCTTCAAGTTTATAGTTCATTTTAGTTTTGGTCCCTCAAATAAGTTTTTTTTTATTTAACTCTTCTATTATTATTATTATTAGGGTAAATTACAATTTTCGTCCCTGTGCTTATATAAAAATTATGGTTACCATCCTTTTCATGATAAAAATTACAATTTCAGTACTTATAGTTGGCGTTTTGTTATGCTTTTGGTCCCTTTCCCCAATATTTTTTCAAAATGACATTTTTACTATTTCATTTTATTTCATATTTGGTCCCTAATCAAAATATTTCTTTTATATATTGTTTTCTTAATGATTTATTATTCTTTAATTATTTATTTAATATATTGTCTTATTATTACTATTAAAATTTAATTGAAGTAATAAATTATTTAATACTTTTATTTTCATTATTTATTAGACATTATTATACTAATATTATTATTTTATTTATTATAGTTTAAGTATTAAATGACTAAGTAGTCGTAATTGAAAATACTTGTATATGACTAAATTTAATATATTGTATTGTTGTTAATGATTGTTATTATTGTTCTTACACTTATATTTTAGATATATATTGAACTATTTATATATTTAGTTTTTAAAAAGGTATTTATTTGTTTTATTACTTTTCATTTATAAAGTTTTTAACTATTTATACATTAATTTATTTATCTTTTATCTCTATTTTATATTATGTTATATAAATATTTATAAATTTGATCAACGTTTGTCCAAACTTTTATATATATATATATATATATATATATATATATATATATATATATATATATATATATATATGTATGTATGTATTAATTTATATATTTCAATTTTAATTTTTTTCTAATTGTATAAACATCATATGTTCAATGTAATTTTAATTAATAAAATATATTATTTAACGTGCAATTCTTTCTAATTTATTATTTCATAAAGTTAATATTCATATAAATTATAAATGTTCAATGTATTAATCATTAAACATAACAAAAATGACATACAAAGTTATAACAAAATTTAACAAGTTAATTTAATTTATACATATAATATGTCAATTTTTTATAATTTTTGTTCAATTTACTAACTTTAAACATATGCAATTTATATAGATATAAAAAAATTTTAGTTTAAAAAATTTATATATTTAATTAAAACGTTATATATGTATGTGTGTGTGTGTGTATATATATATATATATATATATATATATATATATATATATATATATAAGCAAAACATATTCACTTAACAAAATAAATAAATTAAAGATATGTAAGTATTTAACTATTTATATGAGTAATATATAAATTTGGTAAAATAATTTTATATATAAATAATTATAATTTTTAAAAAAGAAAGGTAATAAAAATTATTAAAAATAAATATTTTAACATAATTGCAATATTAATAATAATACAATTTATTGATATACAAATCTATATATATAAATTATTTTAATTGAATTCTTGTAATAATTAATAAAAAAGAATGTACAAAATAAATTATAATCTACATATTAAAAATAATAATACTTTAGTTAAATTGTAACAGTAAGAAAAAGACTAAATATTAAATAAATAGTAATAGAATAAAAGTAATTAACATAATATAAAAAAGAAAGTAATAGTCAGGGACCAAAATTGAAAAACAAAGTTAAAAGGGCAAAATAGTCATTTTTATAAAAATGACTGGTCAAAGGACTAAAAATATAACAAAAAGCTTACCACGTGTACTAAAATTGTAATCTTGACGTGAAAAGGATCGTAACCATAATTTATATATAACCACAGGGACGAAAATTGTAGTTTACCCTTTAATTTATTTATCTTTTGTCTCTACTATATATTACATCATATAAATATTTATACATTTAATCATTTTAATCCTAACTTATGCATTTTAATTTAAATATTTTATATTTATATCAACATTATATGTTCAACGAAATTTTAACTTAATGAAATATATAATTTAAATGGTTCTCTATTATAATTTGATTATTTCTTAAGTTAATGTACAAATAAATTACAAATGTTAGCTTTGAGATCATTGATTAGAGCAGTGAATCTGGTATAGATTTCAGTGAGAGACTCCTTTGGCTTTGCAAAGAAGAGTTCATACTATCTAACAAGATTGTTAATCATGTTATTCAGAGTGATAGTGGGACCATCATAGACGGTACACAAAGTATCCCACATCTCCTTTGCAGTCTTCATTTTCTCAACATGTTTGAACACATCATCAGGAAGAGAAATAACCAGGTTGTTCCTGGCCTTTGTATCAAGAGCAACCAGCCTTTTGTCTTCATCAGACCATTGAGCTTTTGCCTTTTCAAAGGTTCTGATTTCAGGAACAGCTCCTTCAACAGCAGGAGTGATAGTAGTAACAGAAGTTGGCACATAGGGACCTTCCATTACTATCTCTGGCAGTTGTACATCCAGATTCTCTAAGTATAGCATCATTCTGCACTTCCAACCAGAGAAGTTCTAATGATTGAACTTGGGGGGTTTGGCCATTGAACCATTGTCTTAGTAAGAGGAAGAGCTGGCAACACTATTGTCCATGGGAAAGTAGGGAGAATGAGAGATCTAGAGTTAACACACACTCTATCTGCTCTGATACTAGTTGTAGGTCCCAATAGGTTTTCCTAGTATGTTGTTCTAAACTATACAGAGGGGGGAGGGGGTGAATACAACAAATTAAAACTCAACACAGTTTTCTCAATGTTTGTGTATATTATCAACACGTGTTAATTACAAACAAGCTTTGAACTACGGAATGGTTCAAGCTGAGATGACAGATACAACATATGTTTAACTAATCTAAGACACACTCAGACTAGGTGCGATGAATACACTAACTAAGATGAACTCACTGTTTACAATACAGATAGATGAACAACTTGAATAAGAACAGCTTGGACACACGTTACTGTTTGATTCAAGCAGACTTGCATGCATGAAAAACACACTTCTATGCACGATCTGAATTTCTCACTCTTGGTTATCTCACATTCCTTAGAAGCTTCCTTTTATACTCTCACTGAGAATCTCAGTGAAGCTTCCTCATTGGACAAGGAGATAGTGGGATGTCTTTCCAAAAAGACAAAACAACTTTTCTGCACGTTATGATAAAGCAGACTTGTCTTTACATGACAGATATTTTATCTTTTTCTTTTTGTCTCTGTTGTAGAAGACTTTAACCAAAAGAGAAATGTCAACTTTAAACATTTCATCTTCTGTTAAGGTCATTTTGATATAAGAAATGGTCTGTCACCCATTTCAAATATCCACTTTGTCTTCATGTAACAGAACATCGTAGGCAGACTTTCCAGCTTCTATTTTCCACTTTTGTCTTCGACTTTGTAAACTGATCTTGTAATCCAAAACAATACATGAGGACATGGAAACATATTCCATAAAGTGTTTAGTCTGTTCACAAAGAACATGTTCTATTCTCAAAGAACAGAACACTTAGAATTTGTCCAAGCTGCTCAACAAGATAGAGCAGCGTAGACAGTTTAATTATGTCCAGCCTGTTTAGCAGAATAAAACAACTTGGGCAGTCTGCCTTAGATGCAACAGGGTAAGCAACTTTGACTTATATTGCAAATCACTTATCAGGTTTCAATAAGGCATTAACAGGCCTTAATTTATACCTTCAAGTGCATCAAACAAGTTTGATTGAAAATCTCCCCCTAAGATGTAGAGCAGGTTTGACTGAGGACTTTTGTGCCTAACAATATATAATCTAACTTGTTCTCTATTATAATTTGTTTATTTCTTAGGTTAATGTACAAATAAATTACAAATGTTAAATGTATTAATTCATTAAGCATACAAAGAACTACATACGAAATCATAACAAAACTTAACAATATAGTTTAATTTATGTATATAATATTTCAAGTTTATATATTGTGTTTAGTGTAACTACATTTAAATATATGCATTTTATATACATAAAATATTTTTTGTTTAACAATTAACTAATAATTTCATCAAAACATTATATATATTTACTAAAATAAATCAAAATGTATTGACTTAACAAAATTAATAAATTAAAAATAATAAATATCTATACAAAGGAAATCTAATATAAAAAGGATAAATAAATTAACTATATAAATAACTATAATTTTTAAAAATAAAAAGTAATATAAAATAATATAAAAGTTTAAAAGTATGTGTGTGTCTATATATATATATATATATATATATATATATATATATATATATATATATATATATATATATAGAGATGTGATCATTGCAGAACCTAAATTTAGTATAGAACTGTAGAACCAATATCGTCCATAGATTAGAATAATCTAATGGTCTTGATTAAAAGAGTTAAGTTCGGAATTAGTGAAAAAAAGATTGGTAATAGTGATATTTTAATTCTTGGAGGGGTAAAAAAGGAAAAGATTGGAAATAACAAAAAGATTGACATTAGCAAAATAAATATCTTTTTTCTTTAAATTAAAATAACATTAATATTATTAATTTTTAAATCAAAAAAATTATACCATAAAAACGAGAATTTTATACTCTTTAAAACGAGACCGGTCATGATATATTTTTTTCGAAAAAATTTTACGTGTTTATTTTTCGTAAAAAAAAAAATTACCCAGACCACGATGCAATATATCATGGTGAGATAATGAGATCATTCGATATCGAATGAACACTTTGATATCGTATATTTAACGTCAATGCAACACTGCATATACGCTCATTATTAACAGAGCTAAAATAATAGTCACAATTAGTAGTCAAAATTGGTGGATTTAACGAGAACGGTTATGATATATATTTTTTATTTTTCGTAAAAAAAATTTTACCCAGACCACGATGCAATATATCATGGTGAGATCATGAGATCATTCGATATCGAATGAACACTTTGATATCGTATATTTAACGTCAATGCAACATTGCATATACGTTCATTACTAACAGAGCCAAAATAATAGTCACAATTAGTAGTCAAAGTTGGTGGATTTAACGAGAACGGTTATGATATATATTTTTTTATTTTTCGTAAAAAAAATTTTACCCAGACCACGATGCAATATATCATGGTGAGATCATGAGATCATTCGATATCGAATGAACACTTTGATACCGTATATTTAACGTCGATGCAACACTGCATATACGTTCATTATTAACAGAGATAAATAATAGTCAAAATTAGTAGTCAAAGTTGGTGGATTTAACGAGAACGGTCATGAATATATTTTTTTGAAAAAAAATTTACGTGTTTATTTTTCGTAAATTTTTTTTACCCATACGACCATTCGATGTCGAATGAACACTTTGATATCGTATATTTAACGTCGATGCAACACTGCATGTCCATTATATATTAAAAGAGTAAAAAAAAAAAGTCAAAGTGGACAGTCAAACTTGGTAGGCTGCTATTAATTCAATGTTAATTGTATAATTACCATCTTATCCCTAGTGTTATATTATAATCTAATGGTTTAGATTGGTTCTATGGTTCTGCACTAAATTAAGGTTCTGCAATGATCCCAACCCTATATATATATATATATATATATATATATATATATATATATATATATATATATATATATATATATATATATATATAGATTCAGGTTTAAAAAGGTACCTCTCGAAATCAAGTGCACCCGAAGGTACCAACCTTAAAAAACTTTTTTTAATTTTTTTTTCTAATAACCATGTTTAAATTAATGTTATACACATGATATATGAATTTCACATACATTCACACTTTCTGTGTCCTTAAAAATTATGTGAATGCTCAATGCATATTTATGTGAATGGTCATCCATGTGAATGGTCATTTCACACCATGTGAATGGTGTGAATGACCATTCACATGATATTTTTTACCATTCACAAGATTTATGATGTTGCTCCTTTTGAAAAAAAGTCTTATAATGTTGTCTTATACATGTCTATTCAAAAAAAATATATGTGAATGATCATTCACATTAGGGTACACTGGGTACGCTGGAATCTCACAGGTACGCTGATGAACCTGATTATATATATATATATATATATATATATATATATATATATATATATATATATATATATATATATATATATATATATATATATATATATAGGAGGTATCTACTAAGAACCATAAAAAATATGGGAACCTAAGAACCTTTTATGGCATTTGGATCAATGATAATCAATGATTGATATATTGGATGACAATTTTGTAATTATTTTGAACTTTGATAGTGAAAATCTTGAAAATGTGTGAAAAGGGTATTTTTGGAAGAAAAAAATCTGCTTTTTCTCGTTCTCTCTTTTACTTTTTTTCATTTTCATTTCATTTTTCTTTCATTATAATTGATTTTTAAAGTAAAAAAATGTTTTTTATAAAAAAAAATTATTTTTTCTATATAGAAAATTATTTAATTGCTAAAAAATAACGTATTTTATATAGAAATATTATATGTCTATATAGAATATTTTTTTTCTATATAGAATATGTTAACGAACATATTCGATGCACAATCTACGTAGAATGTCATGCATTCTACGTAGAATGACATGCAATCTACGTAGAATATCGTGTAGAATGTCAAATATCATATATTCTACGTAGATTACCTGATAAAACATATCAAAAACACATTGAAACAAAAAAAATTCATTTAGACATTTTATTAAACACTTGGTAGGCAACCGATATAAAATATACCAAAAAGACATTGAATAGTAATGTTAATCTACATAAAAAGATATAGAATTGTATAAAAAAACATAAAAATATATGAAATATATAAGAAACATAACATTCTACATAGATTATGTGTTATTTTTTACAAGTAGTCTTGTATTATATTCTATTTAGATTATAATTTAATCTACGTAGATTATCATGTAAAACATCCAATACCTATTACAATCATTATAAATATAATATCTTACAAATAATCTTCATCATAAAACATGAAAAATGAATCTATCATATTCTATGTAGAGTATCGACGAACATATTATATATACAATCTACTAGAATGTCATGCATTCTACGTACAATGACATTCAATCTACGTAGAATGACATGCAATCTACGTAGAATGACATGCAATCTACGTAGAATGACATGCAATCTACGTAGAATGACATGCAATCTACGTAGAATGTCGTGTAGAATGTCAATTATCATATATTCTACGTAGATTATTACATTATAAAAATACCAAAAACACATTGAATAGTAATGTTAATGTACATAAAAAGATATAGAAATGTATAAGAAACATTTAAATATATTAAATATATAAGAAACATAACATTTTACATAGATTATGTGTGATTTTACAAGTAGTATTGTATTATATGCTATGTAGATTATGATGTAATCTACGTAGATTGTCATGTAATCAACATAGATTATCATGTAAAATATCTAATAACTATTACATTGATTATAAATATAATGTCTTACAAATAATTTTAATTATAAAATATGGAAAATGAATCTGTCTAATGTACGTAGATTGTACATAGAATATGTTCGTCGATACTCTACATAGAATGTCACGCAATCTACGTGGAATGACATTCAATTTACGTAGAATGACATTCAATCTACGTAGAATGACATGCAATCTACGTAGAGTATCGACAAACATATTCTATGTACAATCTACGTAGAATGTCATGCAATCTACGTAGAATTACGTTCAATCTACGTAGAATGGTATTCAATCTACGTACAATGACATTCAATCTATGTACAATCTACGTAGAATGTCATGCAATCTACGTAGAATGTCGTTCAATCTACATGGAATGGTATTCAATCTACGTAGAATGACATTCAATGTACGTAGAATGACATGCAATCTACGTAGAATGACATGCAATCTACGTAGAATGTCATTCAATCTATGTAGAATGTCATATAGAATGTCAAATATCATATATTCTACATAGATTATATGATAAAATATACCAAAAGCACATTGAATGTTAATGCACATTTATATAAAAAGATATAGAAATGTATAAGAAACAAAAAAATATATGAAATATATAAGAAACATAACATTCTACATAGATTATGTGTGATTTTTTACAAGTAGTCTTGTATCATATATTCTATGTAGATTATCAAGTAATCTATGTAGATTATCATGTAAAACATCTACTAACTATTACATTCATATATATCTAATATTTTACAAATAATCTTCATTATAAAACATTGAAAATGAGTCTGTCATATTCTATGTAGAGTATCGACGAACATATTTTATGTACAATATACGTAGAATGTCATGCAATCTATGTAGAATGGCATGCAATTTACGTAGAATGACATTCAATCTACGTAGACTGACATTCAATCTACGTAGAATGTCATGCAATCTGCGTAGAATGTCCTGCAATCTATGTAGAATGTCGTGTAAAATGTCAAATATCATATATTCTACATAGAATACATGATAAAATATATCAAAAACACATTGTAAACAAAGAAAAAAAGAAGATTTCATTTAGACATTTTATCAAACACTTGGTACGCAACTGATATAAAATATACCAAAAATACATTGAATAAAACTGTTAATCTACGTAGAATAACATGCAATCTACGTAGAATGACATTCAATCTACGTTGAATGACATGCAATCTACGTAGAATGACATGCAATCTATGTAGAGTATCGACGAACATATTCTATGTACAATATACGTAGAATGTCATGCAACCTACGTAGAATGGCATTCAATCTACGTAGAATGACATACAATCTACGTAGAATGTCATGCAATCTATGTAGAATGTCGTGTAGAATGTCAAGTATCATATATTCTACGTAGATTAAATGATAAAATATACCAAAAACACATTGAAACAAAAAAAATAAGATTTCATTTAGACATTTTATCGAACACTTGGTATGAAACTGATATAAAATATACCAAAAACCCAATAAATAGTGATGGTAATCTACAAAAAAAGATATAGATTTGTATAATAAACATAAAAATATATGAAATATATAAGAAACATAACATTCTACATAGATTATTGTAAAGTTGAAATCTCGTATATATTATCAGCACCTTAATGTTCTTTCTCAAAACCCAAGAAGAAACTAGCTCAATAATTAGGTTATGATGAAGAAGACAAAAGGAATGTAGAGATGATGTGAAGATGGCGGCTGGAATAGTGTATTCAATATTATCAACCGTGTTTTACAAAAAGTAAACCCTAGGAGCTTTATAGCTCCATTTAATTAACTATGGGGCATTGACACAATTGCCCCCTAGACTTTTACATTGAAATAAATTACAAGGAAATAAATACAAAGCTAAATGCTAAGTACATAGTTATTACAAAATAACTCCATATGATCGAAATAAAATGTCTAACAATCTCCCCCTTTTCGATCATTTAGGAGGTCCTGGAACTCTGGCATGATCAGTCGATTCTCGGAGTCCAAGGATGACGTTAAAGCGTCTGGTCACTTGTCTCATATGTAGCCTTTCGTTCAGGAGGTCAATGCCGCTAAGGGTATCCTGAATCTCCTTTGGTGAGCATCTTTGTTCTGGATCTGGTTGAGCATCAAAATCTTGAACTTTCTGAGTAAGCGCTGCTCGAACCAATCTGAGTGTACCATTGGAGTAACATGGAAGATCCTCAAAGTGCATGTACCTTTTGTAGCCCTTGTGATTGACAAAAATGACACCCGGGTCTCCAGTGAGTATAACTCTGTAGGCCGGATGGTGGGCTAGAAGGAAGCTGTCTTGTTCAGGTGCTCGAAGGCCCACTTTAACCATCGCGCTCTCGATCGCCATTTGGAAGACTCTGAGGCACATAATGATCGAGCGGCAGTTCATACTTCGAACAAGAGCTCCTACGGCAGTCATGTGAGACAGACGTTTTTTAATATGCTTTTTTAAGCGGTTGTGTAAGAACTCAACGTCGTCCACACTTATGAAGTCTAGGTCATTCTGGTTGAACTCTTCAACCGTGCCATCTACTCTTTCTACCTGAAAGGCAGGATAGTAAACTTTGGCTCTTCTGCACATGGTTATGGTTAGGAGTTTCTTTATCTTCGATTTGGACACTTTTGACCTCCTCTCCTTGAGCATTAGTTGATAGTATTCAGCCTGCTCAGCTTTGGTTACATTTGTCAGTTGCATAAGAAGGCGTCTGCTGAAGGATCCAGGTATCTTTCTGAATACCATCTTAAATCTCTCTTCTAAGTACGGGTTCTGAAACTGCTCAGGAGGAAATTTCTGTAAGAATTCTTTGAGACCCTGAACGGGGGGTTTTTCTATTTCAGTCTTTTTAGCTTCAAGTAATTTTATGATTGTCCCCCGCCGTTCTTGTCTCAGTTTGTCTTTTTCTTCAGGCGGTAGATTGTGTACCTCACCCCTTGAAAACTGGCCTACCCAGTACAAATCATCTCTCCTATATTCACTGGGTCCTTCTAGAGTTTCATCAAAGCAATCGACCCTCTTGGTTTGTGAAGAACCTGGATGTTCGGTTTGTTGGACTGGGGGAGGACTTGGAGATCTTGGAGGACTTAGGACCATATGGGATTCTTTGAGTGATGGGGGAGCTTGAATGGATAAAAGGATTTCTTGTTGTGGGGCTGGTGGTGGTGAGTTTAGGAAATCAAAGGAAGAAGATGAGAATTTTTTAGGTGATTCTGGCTCAGGCTTAGGAATGATCAATGGTTCGTTGTCCTCAGTATCGGAGTTTGAGTCAGACACCAATATGATTTCAACTTTCTCATGAATGGGCTCGAACTCTACCATAGCTGTCATTGGATCCAGTGGAGCTGGACCCTCGACCATGGGCTCGTCTTCTAGCATCAGGTATTCTTGAGCATCTTGCATCTGTTCCCCTGACCCATGAAACTCTGTCCCTTCGGTCTCTGCTCCCCCTATAAGATACATTGGGTCCTCAGATTGAGTTTTCTGTCTTTTCTCCCCCTCATGACAATCAGGGTCGTCCTGATCATCATGCTTTCTTTTCGGAGCCTCAGCCTGAGGACGACACTGAAGTTCAATCACCGCCGACTCAAGGCGGTCAATTCTGGATTTTATTTGCTCCTGGACTTGTAGTATTAGACGTGTAAGCGCATCAATTTTGTCCGAGAGCTCTGCTATCTGGTTCTGGACTGAATGGGTTCCTGGTGGAGGCACAGCTTCAGAAGCGACACCCTTACCCTTGATAAGTGAGAGAATGGCGGTGTGACGTTCTTCGGCGGCTTCCTTTTGGGCGTCTAGGTCAGCCCGGGTAATCACTCCGGCAGCACGAAGAGCTGCCGTTACCATCTCCAAGTTGATGGGGAGATGGCCTGAAGCGGATGACGTTGATGGAGCCACTCCAGGTCTTCCTTCCGTCATCTCTGGCTCCACTACGGGACGCTCAGATCCGGAAGTTTGTGGAGCTGCCACGGAGGCAGCTCTTGGGGATGCCACGGAGGCATCGTGCGTTGTGTGTATATGGGGGGATGGAATTGTGAATGAAGGAAGGTCGGTCACGTGGGGTGGAGTGTGACCTCGTTCAACCCCGCCACTCTCCGAATGAGAGGGAGATGGTGTATGTGTAGAAACCCCGTGGAATGAAGTGGTTTCCCTTTGAGGGGAAACCAAGTGGATGGTGGGGGTGAGTTCGACCATTGGACTGACGGTCTTATGGTGGCTAGTCCGGCTGATAGGGCTTCGGTCACCCTCAGATGGAATATCTATCGCTCGCACGACAGAGACGGTTCTTTCAGAATCCGCCGCCTCTGCCGCCTCACCAACTTCTTCCTCACTTACAAACACAGGCTCCCGCTCACCTATCCCAACAGATTATTGAACTTCCGCCTGATCTCCCTCATCCTCACTCATTCTTACCTCACCTGCGGACTGGCTAGTCTCAGTCGGTTCTGACTGAGACTCATCCGGATAAAACTCTCGAATGTTAGCCCTAACCCGTTCCAAATCCCTTGCCTGTAGCAGTAGTGATAACGGAATTGTCATTACAGGCACTGTAGGGGCCCCCTTTGGCAAAGTTAGCTTTTGAATGGCCACTGTAGGGTAGACGTCTGCTTTAGGACGTTCGTGGATGTCGTCATCATTATCCATCGCATATTGGATGATGAGTTGCAGAAACCGTTGGAGAGGTATGTACTTTCGTCCCTTCTTGGTTCCCCTCTCCACATGTACTCGTCTCAGTTCCTCGAAGAGGAAAGCCGCATAGTCAACATGCCGGTTAAAGGCAAAGCCAGTGAACATGGCTAAAACCTGAGCTGATGCAGAGTCGTGTCCGGAGTGCTTAGCTGTGAAGCACTTGTTGATAACATCGAAACGAATCCGCCAATGAGATTGTAGATTCTTTGTGCGGAAATCGGAGGGTTTGGAGAGAGGGCCGTCATAACCCAGGGTTTGGATTTCGGCTAGGGTTTCTGGAATGGATGGGATGGGATCAAACTGAAGGCGGGATGGGAAATATGTTTCTGCGAGAAGGTGAAGTATATGGCGTATGGCGGCGATGGTGATTTGACTGGAACGCAGTCGATGGTGGTTGTGAAGTGGGGTTCGGCGTCGGGAATATATTGCAGTCTGTTCCAGAATTGTTGCAGATAAATCTGGGGAACAGCAATTGCGGTGGACAAGGCGTAATATATGGGGTGGTGAGTGAGGATGTCGAATGCGAGTGTTTGGGGTTCTTTCGTTAGAATGGAGACGTCGAGCTGCCAGATATGTGGAATAACGGCCGGTTCCAACATCCTGCAAAGGTGCATCAAAGTTAGAATAAAAGACTTCAAAATGATATGACATTGATGTGAAGTCTAGATAAGTGTGAAATAGAAACTGCCTGATCTGTTTAGCATCGGGTCTTTATTAGTAGAATAAAATTCTACTAAAAAAGTCCAAAGTCAATCGTTAAGAGACTGATGTTAGATCATACTTTTACACTCAAACACTAATCCTAACTCTAATCAATGGTGCATCGAAATGAAAATATTTTTGGATTTTTTAAATTATAGTGAAAATGCAAAAATGAGAAAATTAAAAAAAATGCTAAGTTTTGGATTTCGGATGGTCCGAATTCGGATGAACAGTGTCACCGAATTCGAATTAGGCCGAAATCCGGATGATGCATGAAATAGGATAGATGGGGTCCGAATTCGGATGATGCATGTTGATTGTCCGAATTCGGATGGGGACCAAAATGTATGCAAGTGATGATGTGGATGTGGGGTTGGTCCGAATTCGGATGATTCATGTTGATTGTCCGAATTCGGATGCTGTGCGGATGGAATGCATGTAACGGAACAAAAGACCTAATCCGGATGGACCACAAATTCGGATGAGGACCGAATTCGGATCTCATCCGAGTCGGATGAACATGAATGACTTACTTAGACTAAATTCAATTTTTGAAAATTTTGGCATTACTATGATGGTCTGAATTCGGATCAACAGTGGTCCGAATTTGGGATTTGTACTTTTGAAAATTTTGAAAATTAGTCAAAGGGGGACATCCGAATTCGGGTGTTGGTCCGAATTCGGACGTCCGAAAATGCATGCAGCAGTTAATGTGTTGTAAAATATGTATTCTCGATTGTTTCAGCACCTTTGATGATTCTTTCACACAACCCAAGAAGAAACAAGCTCAATAATGGGGTTATGATGAAGAAGACAAAGAGAATATTGAGAGAGTAATAAAGTGGCGGCTGCAATATGATATTCAATTGATGAACCGTGTAGTTACATAAAGCAAACCCTAGGAGCTTTATAACTCCATTTAATTAACTATGGGGCATTGACACAATTGCCCCCTAGACTTTTACAAAGAAATAAATTACAAGGAAACAAATACAAAGATAAATGCTAAGTAAATGATTATTAAAAAATTACTCCCTATGATCAAAATTAAATGTCTAACAATCTCCCCCTTTTCGATCATTTAGGAGGCCCTGGAACTCTGGCATGATCTGTCGTTTCTCGGAGTCCAAGGATGACGTCAAAGCGTCTGGTCACTTGTCTCATATGTAGCCTTTCGTTCAGGAGGTCAATGCCGCTGAGGGTATATTGTATCTCCTTTGGTGAGCATATTTGTTCAGGATCTGGTTGAGCATCAAAATCTTGAACTTTCTGAGTTAGCGCTGCTCGAACCAATCTGAGTGTACCATCGGAGTAACATGGAATATCCTCAAAGCGCATGAACTTTTTGTAGCCCTTCTAATTGACAAAAATGACACCCGGGTCTCCTGTGAGTATAACTCTGTGGGCCGGATGATGGGCTAGAAGAAAGCTATCTTGCTCAGGAGCTTTCAGTCCAACTTTGACTAATGCACTCTCAATTGCCATCTGAAAATCTCTGAGGCAAATCACAATTGAGCGGCGATTCATGCATCGAATTAGGGCTGCAACTGCTGTCATGTGAGTCAAACGACCCTTGATTTTGTATTTCAGTTTGTTGTGCAGAAGCTCGATGTTGTCGATGTTTACAAAGTCAAGGTCGCTTTCATACAATTCTTGAACTATGCCGTCTTCTCTGAGTACCTCGAAGGCCGGAGTGAACACTCTGGCTCTCTTGTACATGTGGATGTTATTGACCTTTACTATATTGGATTTCGACCAATATTTGCTCTTGTCTCTCGTTTCCCTTATCATCATCTGATTATATTCAGCTTGAACACATCGAGAAGCATCGGTCATCACCATCAGAAAACGTCTACTGTAAGACCCCGACTTCTTTCTAAATACCATTTTGAACCTTTCTTCTAAGAAAGGATTCTGAAATTGATCAGCCGGGAACTTCTTCAAGAATTCTTTTAACCACTGGACCGGAGGTTCTTCTAATTCTTCAGGAGGAGCCTCAAGAAGTTTCAAGACTCGATCCCTCCGGTCTTGACTCAATTCTTCTTTTGTTTCAGCATCCAGATTGTGAACTTTTCCCCTTGAGTACCACTTGATCCATGCCACGTCTGTCAAGCCGTATATTGCATTATCATCTCTTGTGTCAAAACAGTCAACAGTTCGGGATCCGGACGATTCAGCAATGTGGGCAGGCGGAGCTGATTGAGATGGAATGGTTGATTGGACTGTTGGGGTAGGAGTAACTGGTGGAATTTCTTTTGGTGTGGTAGTGGGTTGGATTGAAGGAATTTCTATAGGAGTAGGTGAAGGAGATTGGATGGTAGAAGTTGTTTGTACTTGTGGAGATTGGGTTGGGGAATCCAAAACTTTTATTGGGGAGGGTGATTTTTGCGGGGATTGGGGTTCAGGCTTTGGTGATGGAAGGATATATTCGTTATCAGTATCAGAGTCTGAATCAGACGCTAATATGATTTCGACTTTTTCGAGTTGAGGTTCATATCTGACCATTGCTGACATAGGATCCAGAGGAGCTGGACCTTCAATCTATAAAGGTTCATATTCTATCATCAGTGCTTCCCTAGCCTCATACGTCCGATCCCCAGACCCCTGAATTTCTGTACCCTCATTTTCTGCTCCCCCTACAATGATCATTGGGTCCTCAGAATGAACTTTCTGTCTTTTCTCCCCCTCATGACGATCAGGGTCGTCCTGGTCGTCATGCTTTCTCTTTGGAGCCTCAGCCTGAGGACGACACTGGAGTTCAATTACCGTCGACTCAAGGCGGTCCATTCTGGAATTTATATGCTCTTGGACTTGAAGAATTAATCGTGTAAGCGCATCAAATTTGTCCGAGAGCTCTGCTATCTGGTTTTGAACTGAATGGGATCCTGGTGGAGGGCCAGCTTCGGAAGCGACACCCTTACCCTTTATAAGTGAGAGAAGGGCGGTGTGACGTTACTCGGCAGCCTCCTTTTGGGCGTCCAGGTCAGCCCGGGTAATCATTCCGGCAGCACGTAGAGCTGCCGTTAACATCTCCAAGTTGATAGGGAGATGGCCGGAAGCGGGTGGCGGTGATTGAGCCACTCCAGGTCTTCCTTCCGTCATTTCTGACTCCGGTATAGGACGCTTAGATCCGGAAGTTTGTGTAGCTGCCACGGAGGCAGCTCTTGGGGATGCCACTGAGGCATCGTGCGTTGTGTGTATTATGGGGGATGGAGTCGTGAAAGAAGGAAGTGCAGTCACTTGGGGAGGAGTGTGACCTCTTTCAACACCGCCACTCTCCGAATGAGAGGGCGATGGAGTATGTGCTATGACCCCGTGAAATGAAGTGGTCTCCCTTTGAGGGGAAACCAAGTGGGTGGTGAGCGAGCGGAGAGAGCATAAAGAGCTTACTTATAAGGTACGAGCTTAGAGCCTTGCGTCACTCTGGTGCAAGCGAAGGTTTCAGTCTTGCCGAGCGAAGCAACCACTAGTCGCCCTTAGTGCTCCAAAAACCCTTTCGCTTGCGTGAGCAACGGCCCCTAGCGCCCAGAGCAAGCGCCTTTAGTGTTCCCGACCGCCTGCCTTTCGGCCTTAGCGTTCCAAAGCAAGCGACGGGTAGCGCTTGCCATATGAAGAAGGCGACTACAATGGGAGACGAAGGCGACGTGGGCTTGCCATATAGATGTAGCCGAACATGCCGGGCTCCGGCTCCGCGCACCTGCTGACACCTTTCGAAGCACTTTCTAGTGTGCGCTTTAGTTTTCGAATGTCTCGTTCAGCGTCACGAGTCTACAAGCCTTTCTCATTTCAGTGCTCGCCCTTTGAATCTTCAGTAGGGCCGAGCCGAATGGCATGACCTTTGCACAGAAGGTTTCCCGCCCAGGAAGTCTTCTTTTGGTCTTTCTCGGCCAACCGTCTTTGGTTGTATCCTGCCGTCCATAAATGACTTTTTTACCATGGCCTAAATAAAGTCATCCAAGCCTTTACGCCGTTGATTTGATGCCATCTTCCATCATCTCCTTGATCGACTGTCCCTAAAAAGAGCCAATGCCAGCTACTCTTCTAAGCCATAAAGCGAGGGGCTAACCGGGTATTAACTCCTCCCGTCCCGCTACGCTTCTTCCTTCCGGGAATCAAAGGATACCCGTTCGTAAGCTTTCCCAAAGCTTCCCCAAACGGGGGAGGCGAGAACATCTTGATCGAAAGCTCCACTGTTCTGAATAGTGAGAAAGACTTTCTTCACTCACGCGATATTGCGGGATCGGGCTTTCGCCCATTGTCCAAGATTCCCCACTGCTGCCCCCCGCGGAGTCCACGGTCTGGTGTTGGAGGGAGAGACAGAATTCATCTCATCGCATGGGAGAAGGCTCTCCGAAGCTTCGATTTGGAGGCTTGGGCTGGAGCTCTAGCTAGTTGGACTAGAAGCCATGAATTCTTCAGAGCGGGCCGGCAGGCCGGGCGTACGGCAACCGTCGAAAAAGTGCCTCAACGCGCCACAGCCACTACTTATCTATTAAGAGAATGATTTATTCTCGAAAAAATCTGAATAGTTACATCCAATTACAAACTACACGAAAGTTGCCCCTTTAACCAAGAATAGCGTCTTCATCGCATACAAGCTGCACAACACAGTGAGCAGCAATCAGCCTTTGTGTCTCAGCGACCTGAGCTATGCAATAACGAGATCGCCCTTGATCCTTGCCGGATGTGCTTGACGGTCCCCCATAATACGCTCACTTGGGGACTTCTTACTCCAGCTGCGCCTTTGATTAAAGAATGTTCTCCGCCACCGTAGAACTCTGGGTTATCTCCCCTTGGTCCGCTTTCTCTATCTGGGGTTCGTTCTGTTCGTAGGCCTTCTGAGCGGTCATTTAGGGGCCTTGTTAGCGAGCCATCATTCTTCCCTAAGCTGCCAGAGTCTGATCGAAGCTTTGCAATGAGGGTTGTATTGAAACTGGCGGAAGCTTTAGAGATTTCAATGGGAGAAAAGGCAACGACTGGAGCACCATTGAAAGTAGAGGAATCGAGAAGAGCTACTTGACTCAAAGACGAGAGGAAGCGAGTGAAAAGGAAGGATAGGGGGAGGGCCCAGTGTGCTTCTTTCACGACATGCTCTGGTCCCGGGTGTCTTCCAGTGGTCTTCTAGCGTTAGAAGAAGTCGTGTCCGTCCCGGACATCTGCAACGCCCTTCCGCTCTAAAAAGCCCTAGGAGGGGAAGGAGTTAGTCTTCTAGTTTATCCCATACTTCTTGAAAATGGAAAGCCAGGGGAATGCTACCACACCGGTTAGCAACCGAGATAAGAGTGAAACTAAAGCGGGAAGGAGATGAGGATCCGGATTCTATATTCCATTTTTTTCTTTTTAGTTTGAGTGAACAGTGGTGATTTCGACCGTTGGACTAACGGTCTTATGGTGGGGAGTCCGGCTGATTGGGCTTAGGTCACCCTCGGATTGAATATCTATCGCTCGCATGACAGAGACGGTTCATTCTGAATCTGCCGTCTCTGCCGCCTCACCACCTGCTCCCTCACTTCCTAACACATGCTCCCTCTCACCTATGCCCACAGATTGTTGAACCTCCACCTGAGCTCCCTCGTCCTCACTCATGTTGGCCTCACCTTCGGATTGGCTAGTCTCAGTCGGTTCTGACTGAGACTCATCCGGATAAAACTCTCGAATGTATGCCCTAACCCGTTCCAACCCCCTTGCCTGAAGTAGTAGAGATAGTGGAATTGTCATTATTGGCACTGTAGGGGCCCCCTTTGGCAAAGTCAGTTTTTGAATGGCCACTGTGGGGTAGACGTCTGCTTCTGGACGTTCGTGGATGTCCTCATCATTATCCATTGCATACTGGATGATGAGCTGCAGAAACCGCTGGAGAGGAATGTACTTTCTGCCCTTTTTGGTTCCCCTCTCCACATGTACTCGATGCAATTCCTCAAAAAGGAAAGCAACATAATCAACGTGTCGGTCAAAGGCAAAGCCGGTGAACATGGCTAATACCTGAGCCGATGCGGAGTTGTGGCCGGAGTGCTTCGCGGTGAAACACTTGTTGATAACATAAAAAAGGATCCGCCAGTGAGATTGAAGATTTTTAGTGCGGAAATCTGAGGGTTTGGAAAGAGGGCCATCATAACCCAGGGTTTGGATTTCAGCTAGGGTTTCGGGGATGGATGGGTTGGGAGCAAACTGATCGCGGGTTGGTAGGAAGAATTCAGCGGGTAGGCGAAGGATATGGCGTATGGCGGGTATGGTGATTTTGACTGGAACACAGTCGATGGTGGATGTAAAATGGGGTTCGGCGTCAGGAACATACTGCAATCGGTTCCAGAATTGTTGCAAATAAATCTGGGGAATAGCGATTGCGGTGGATAGGGCGTAATAGATGGGGTGGTGAATGAGGACGTCGAATGCAAGGGTTTGGGTTTCTTTGGTTAGGATGGAGACGTCGAGCTGCCAGTTGTGTGGAATAAACTCGACAAACTCGGCGTTGGGAAGGATTGATTGTTCTGGGAGTTGTGCATTATTATTTGGGATGGGGGGATGGGGTATGGTTAGGTTAACAGCCGGTTCCATCATCCTGCAAAGGTGCATCAGAGTTAGAATAATAAGACTTTAAATGATAAAGCATTGATGTGAAGTCTAGATAAGTGTGAAATAGAAACTGCCTGAACTGTTTAGCATCGGGTCTTTATTAGTAGAATGAAATTCTACTAATAAAGTCCAAAGTCAGTCGTTAAGAGACCGATGTTAGATCAGACCTTTTCACTCAAACACTAATCCTAACTCTAATCAATGGAGCACCGATGAAAATATTTTTGGATTTTTTTTAATTTATAGTGAAAATGCAAAAATGGAAAAAATAAAAAAATGCTAAGTGTTGGATTTCGGATGGTCCGAATTCGGATGAACAGTGTCACCGAATTCGGATCAAGTCGAAATCCGGATGATGCATGAAATTGTATGTAAGGGGTCCGAATTCGGATGATGTCAGATGATTGGCCGAATTCGGATGTGGTCCGAAATACATGTAAGTGGTGATGGGGATGTGAGGTGGTCCGAATTCGGATGGTGCATGAGTATGGTCCGAATTCGGGTGTGGTGCGGATGAAATGTTATGTATGCAATAAGGACAAAGGACCGAACTCGGATGGGAACCGAATTCGGATCCAATCCGAGTTCGGATGAACAGTGATGATGCAAAATGAATTTTCAAACTTTTGAATTTCCTTGAAGGACCGAATTCGGATCTACAGTTACCGAATTCGGTTTTCATAAGTTTGAAAATTTTGAAAAATTATACTAAGTGGGACATCCGAATTCGGATGATGATCCGAACTCGGACATCCGAAATGCATGAATGCAATTAATGTGTTCATGCAAAAATAAACGTGAACAGTTAACAGTTAACAAAAATGCATGAAATTACAGATCCTAGTCTAAAATTACATAAGGAACATTTTATCTAACTACTACTAAGTAAACATACTACATGAAACTACCTAAAATGCATAAAAACTGAGAAGAAAAAAAAAAGAAAAAATTGAGAATCAAACACATACAATAAGACATTAAAAGCTAAAATAAAGTGAAAAAGATGTTACCTGGTAGTGCCGAAGGAGGAAAATGCAAGAAAAACGAAGAAAGCCGAAGATCAAAAAGCTTGAAATCGGTTGCAATGGAGGATGGAGACGGTGGGTAGACGACGAAGGAAGAAGAAGAAGGGAGAAGAAAAACTTGAAGATGAAGTAATGAAGTGTTGACCGTTGACCCACCCATGTATAGGCGTGCGAGTCAGATCGGGTCAAGGGAGGATCCGCGCCCAAAAAGGAGTGGGCCGCCGGTTTTTACAACACACAAAACAACAACAAAACAAAAAATCTTGGGCTTTAAGTAATAAAAATTGTAAACATAAAATTCAGCCCAATTTATAACATCTTTTTGGGTTTTTCTTTGAAAAAACAAAGTAAAATATTTTTTTGGTATTTTCTTTTAGCACTTAAATTAAGATAAAAATAGACTGAAATAAAATAAAATACACTAAAATATTTTTGGCTTTTTGATAAATTTGAAATTTAAAATCTTTTTGGGATTTTCTGACCTATTAAATGAAACTTAAAATTAAATTAAACTACGACCATCCTAAACTTTAAAAAATTTAAATACTAAAATTAAAAAAGAAACAAATAATTACAAACAAATTAAAATCCTAATTATACTCCCCGTCAAATGAATACCAGTTCCTTTCCTTTTGTTTTTTCGATAAAGTTCTCGAACCTTTTCGGCCTTTAAGAAACAGACAAGCCTGGATAATGTTTGCGTCCCACTCTATGATGAACAATTCACACAGCAATGTGTCAGGATCATTAATTATTAAAGATGTACACAGATAAGGAAATATTGAGTTTCAATTTTGTGACAGAATCCTTAAATTTAAATAACAGATATTTTCTAAAATAAAGGAATTTCAATCATGATAGATTGAAATAGAATTATTTAAGACAATATCTGATATTTAATTGGAAGTTGGATTCAACATGCCGATATGAGATACTAAGAACTGAAAACGAGGTTCGTCTAAATCTTTAGTAAATATATCCGCAAGTTGATATTCCGTGCCAACAAAATACAACTCAATGGTTTCTTTTCTACGTGATCTTTAATTAAATGATACCTGATATCTATGTGTTTCGTTCGAGAGTGCTGCACGGGATTGCAAGAGATGACAATTGCACTTCGAGAATCACTAAAATTAGGATATTGGTGAGTGAGAATCCATAATCGCGTAATTGTGTTCTCATCCACAGCACTTGAGAGCAACAGCTTGCAGCTGCTACATACTCAGCCTCAGCTGTGGATGTGGAAACACAATTCTGCTTTTTGGAAGACCAACTCACTGGTCTATCTCCCAAGAACTGTATTCCTCTCGACGTGCTTTTTCTGTCAACTCTACAACCTGCAAAATCAGCATCTGAAAAAGCGGTAAGATCGAAATCGGTTCCCTTTGGATACCATAGACCAAGATCGGGTGTACCCTTAAGATAACGAAAAATGCGTTTTACCGCTGTTAGGTGTGATTCTTTTGGGTCGGCCTGAAATCTAGCACAAAGACATGTTGAAAACATTATATCCGGCCTACTGGCAGTCAAGTACAGTAAGGATCCTATCATCCCTCTGTAAGTTGTATTATCGACACTTTTTCCAGAAGGATCGGTGTCTAACTTACAGTTCGAGGCCATGAGAGTTGCGATACTCGTGCAAGAGTCTAACTTATACTTCTTGAGAATGTCAAGAGTATATTTCGACTGGTTCACAAAAATCCCATCCTCAAGTTGTTTGACTTGTAATCCGAGGAAAAAGTTCATTTCTCCCATCATACTCATCTCGAACCTGGACTCCATTAGGGCTGAAAAATCCTTACAAAAATTACTGACAGTAGATCCAAATATAATTTCGTCGACATATATCTGTTCTAGCATTATATGTGGGCCTTCCCTTTTAGTGAACAGAGTTGTGTCCACCACACCTTTACAGAATCCGGCAGAAGTAAGGAAATTAGAAAGACTATCATACCATGATCGAGGTGCTTGTTTTAAACCATAGAGGGCTTTATCTAGCACATAAACATGGTCAGGTTTATGTGCGTCAACAAAGCCTTGTGGTTGTTCAACATACACCTCCTCGTTAAGTTCACCGTTTAGAAAGGCAGTCTTGACGTCCATTTGGTACACTTTGAAATCTTTGTGTGCCGCGTACGCCAAGAAGATTCTGATTGCTTCGATCCGTGCAACTGGAGCGAAGGTCTCGTCATAATCCATCCCTTCTTGTTGTTGGTAGCCTTTGGCAACAAGTCTTGCTTTATTGCTTATAACAATGTTGTTCTCATCTTGTTTGTTCTTAAAGATCCACTTTGTTCCGATCACTGTACGGTCTTTTGGTTTGGGAACTAACCGCCATACTCTTAGCTGTTCAAACTGGTTGAGTTCCTCTTGCATTGCAACTATCCAATCTGGATCTGTTAGGCACAAAAAGGCCTCAATCAAACCTGCTCTATATCATAGGGGGAGATTTTTTATCAAACCTGTTTGATACACTTAAGGGTATAATTTAGGCCTGTTAAATACCTTATTGAAATCTGTAAGTGATTTGCAATATAAGCCAAAGCTGCTCACCCTATTACATTAGTTGTAATTTAGGCAGATTGCCCAAGCTGTCCTAATATGTTGGACAGGTTTGGCATAAACTGTCTACGCTGCTCATGCCTGTTGAGCAGCTTGGACCAAATCTAAGTGTTTTGTTCTTTGTTTAGAGAACTTGTTCTTTGTGAACACGATGTACACTTTATGGAATATGTTTTCATGTCATCGTGTAAAGTCTTGGACATGAAGATCAGTTTACAAGTCGAAGACAAAGTGGAAAATCAGAAGCTGCTTACACTGCCCAAGCCGTTCTGATACATGAAGACAAAAAAGGTATTTGAAATGGGTAACAGACCATTTCTTACATCAAAATGGCTATACATGAAGAGGATAGGATTAAAGTTGACATTCCTCTTTAAGTTAAAGCAACCAGCAACAGAGACAAAATGAAAAAGACAAAGATTCTGCTACATAGGGACAAATTCTGTTTTGACAGAATGTGCAGAAAAGGTATCTTGTATTTTTGCAAAGACACCCCACTATCTCTGCATCCAATGAGGAAGTTTCACCAGTATTCTCTGAGAGAAAGTATAAAAGGAAGCTTCTAAGGAATGTGAGATAACCGAGAGAGAGATATCCATAGCGTGCAAAAGAATTGTGTTTTCATGCATGCAAAGTCTGCATAGAAAAGAATAGTTGAGTGTGTCCAAGTTGTCTGTCTGTCTTGTAAAAACAGTGAGTGCATCTCAGTGAGTGAATTTATTGTAACTAGTCTGAGTGTGTTTTAGATTAGTTGTCTATCTGTTGTTTCTGTCATCTCAGTTTGAACTACTACGCATTTCAAACTTGTTTGTAATTAACACGTGTTGATATATACATACAAACATTGAGAAAAGTGTGTTGATGTTTTAAATAGCTGTATTCACACCCCCCCTCTACAGCTTACAACAACATACTTGGGAAACCTTTTGGGATCTACAACTGGTATCAGAGCGGTATGGAGTGTGTGTTAACTCTAGATCTCTTACATCTCCCTATTTCCCATCATGGACAACAACTCTTTCAACTCCTCCTCTTACTATGACAATGGGTCAATGGCAAAACCTCCTAAGTTCAATGATCAGAACTTCTCTGGCTGGAAGTGCAGAATGATGCTCTATTTAGAGAATCTAGATGTACAACTATCAAAGATAGTGATGAGGGTCCCTATGTGCCAACCTCTGTCACAACTATAACTCCTGCTGCTGAAGGAGCTGTTCCTGAAGTCATGTCTATTGATAAGGCAAAAGCTCAATGGTCTGATGAAGACAAACGTCTGGTTGCCCTTGATGCAAAAGCTAGGAACAACCTTGTAATCTCTCTACCTAATGATGTGTTCAAACAGGATGAGAAGATGAAGACTGCAAAAGAAATGTGGGATACTTTGTGAACCGTCTATGATGGCCCCACAATCACATTGGATAACAAGATCAATAATCTTGTTAGACAATATGAACTGTTCTTTGTAAAGCCAAAGGAGACTCTCACTGAAAACCTACACCAGGGTCACTGCCTTAATAAATGATCTCAAAGCTGTTGGGATCGCTAATGACAGTTTAACTCTGGGGAAAACATTTTTAGACATACTGCCTGAGGAATGGAATTACTTCTCTACTATCCTCAGAAACTCAGGTACCATCAGAGGCATAGATCTTGTATTTCTTTATGGATCTTTGCTAAATGATGAACAATCAAGGCAACAGAAGAGAAATGCCTTGGAAATATCCAAAAGAGGTGCAGCCTTAGTGGCCAGCCTGAGATAACCTGTTAATCAGGTGTGTGATGTGTTCACACATGCTGATCAACTATCCAATCTGGATCTGTTAGGGCTTCATCCACACGAGCGGGCTCTATCATACTAAGGAATGATGCGAAGAGGCATTCATTAGCAGACGCCCTACGAGTTTGGACTCCTGTTGAAACATCACCAATGATTTGATCTGTTGGGTGACTTCGGGTCCATTTAATCTCATGTGGAAGGGGTGCTCGGGATGGAACCTCAGTGGTTAATGTGGGGATGGATGAAGATTCATGGTCAATGGTTTCAAATGATGGTACCACTAGTTCCGGTTCAATTTCCGAGTGTTCAGGTGAAGGAAGGATGGTTGGTATTATATGTGAGGGTATTATAGGAGTAGATTCAACTGCGGATGTATCGGTGGATGATGTAGATGGATGAGGGTATGATGTGGATGAAGAAGGAGCTGAGAAACTTTGTGGCGCAGTTGAACTGGAAGGATTACCTACATTATTGACAACATCAGACACATTAGCGTTAGGACCGAGAAATTCAACATAAAAAGGATCAAATAAATTAACCAAATCAGAAGAAGAAAAAGAAATGGGGTTAGTAGAAGAGTCTCCAGGCATTTGAGTAATGCGAGGTCCTGATTGATCAACTTCGGGTGCCAGTTCAGCCAACTCATCAAATGTGACATGCACACTTTCATTGACTGTTCTGGTTCGGGTATTGAATGTGCGATATGCCTTCGAGTTGGATGAGTATCCAATGAAGATCGCTTCATCCGCCTTTTCGTTAACTTCCCGAGGTTGTCTTTGTCGTTCAGCACATAGCACCTGCAACCAAATACACGTAAGTACTTGATAAAGGGTACTTTATTCAAAAAGAGTTGGTAAGGAGTTTTGTTAAAGCGCTTATGGATAGTGGAGAGATTTTGTGTATAGCTGGCTATTGATACGGTTTCGGCCCACAAGAACGGAGGTAGCTTTGAGTATGTGGGCATTGTACGAGCGGCTTCCACAAGCGTACGGTTACGCCTTTCCACGACCCCATTTTGTTGAGGTGTTCGAGCAGTAGAGTATTGATGCTGAATACCTTTGGATCGAAGGAAGCCCTCAATTACTGAGTTCTTGAACTCCGTGTCGTTATCTGATCTGATTGATTGCACTGACAGCTGCTGTTGGGTCTCGACACTCTTGATAAAAACTATGATTTCTTGAGCTGTCTCGTCCTTGGAACGCAAGAACCTGACCCAGGTATATCGTGAATAGTCATCAACGATAACCAACACATATCGTTTCCCGTTTATGCTTTGAGTCCGCATCGGTCCACATAAATCCATGTGAAGTAACTCCAATACTCTTTTTGTTGATGGTTCGGGCTTTGGTTTGTGAGATGATCGTTTCATCTTTCCTTTCTCACAAGCTCCACACAGATGGTCCTTTTCATAGCGCAATTCAGGAAGACCTTTAACCAATTGTTTCGCAGCCAGCTTGTTGATATTATCAAAGTTTAAATGTGTTAATCTTCGATGCCACAACCAAGAGTCTTTTGAAGAGCCTTTTGATAATAAGCAAATGTTATCCTTCACTATTAGCTTGGCTACGTCAATGGTGTAGAGGTTAGAGTTTCGGGAACCTGTTAGGATTTCTTTTCCATCCATACTCTTTACACTGCAGTTCTTAGCTCTAAAAGTTACCTCTAGTCCTTTGTCACAGACTTGTCCTATGCTAAAAAGATTATGTGATAACTGTTGGGTTTCCTATACCCTTGCTAGGTTAAATTAAAAGTTTGCGGAAAATTAAATAATCTAACTATGCAAGAATATAAAACCTTAAGGATCTAACCAAACAAGCTAAGCAACTAATTATTAAAACAAAGAGATGAATAAGAAAAACTAACCTTGAGAAAATTCGCAATTTTCTCCACGAAGAACGATTGCACGAACAACCTCTGAATCGAGTAACAAGCGTCTAAAGCAAGATCGCCTCTAGTTGTTCACACCCAATGAACAAAAGAAAAGATAATTATAACTTTTCTAAGCTCAGATCTCAGAGTCCCAAAAACTGGTATCCCTTGTGATTGTTAGAGAACTTAGAATTGAATGAGCGAGGAATGAAGCAGGCAGGGGCTGCCTATTTATAGGTTTTAGAAACCTACAAATTTTTTATCGCAAATCCATGTGGGATGGATTGGTGGCCGGCCCCCCCTATTAGGGTTTAGGGGGTGCCCTGTTGACTATCAACTAATTGCAGTTTAGCCCTGTACTTCCTCAATTAATTCTGTTAGCTACCGGTTAATTTATTAACTATTAATAAATTAACAAACTAACCCATTAATCAAATATAATCAATTATTTAGTTTCTAATTAATTTATTAAACATAATAAATTAACAAACTAATTAACATTATATATTTAAGTTAATCATCTTCTCTTTACAATTTATTGCATGCACCCGAAAAGGATCCAGCTTGATAACAATATGTTAACAAATAATTGTGACTTGGACACTAATTCCAACAGTCTCCCACTTGGACAAGTTGGCAACTATTTGTCTAAACACATTCTATTACCAGCCTTCCTAGCTACTCGATACAGTTGCCGAACTCTGAATCATATCAGAGCTAATCGTTTAGATAAGGGATCAACTATTCCTTCGTTCTCTGATATCGTATGAAACTAAGACATGGATTATAATCAATCTTTGGTTTCAAAATTATGTTTCTGATTTCCGATTAATATGACTATATGAGACTTATTAATTGAACACTTCAATTTTGTCTCGGCCGGGCCCGACACTCTAGAGTCAACGTTTAATCATTAGAGGGCCCATAGATATCGCTTTTCCATATAGGCAAAAGGAACGAATAAACTTCGCATACACAACGCTAGCTAACTAATAACATCGTAACTAGATATATCCGTTATAACAGGCAGTTACGCACAACGTTTGAATGCACTAAGGTATGACGGACTAGAAAACCGCAACTTCAATGTATCTCCGCCTGAAGAATAGAGGATATTATCATCTTGGAAATACTTATGATTTGATCCATGAAGTATCTTTCCAAGTGCGAGTGCCCTATACTTAAATCTCCATTAAGTACCCATGAAATGTTGCAGCAATCTCTATGCTATGTCAAACTCTTGACAGTCTACTAACATTCCATGACAGTCTTTATTCAATACCAACTCCCGGTAGTATGGACGACTGAGGTATTTGAATAAAATTAATTACTCTGGGAGTTGGTTCTAAACATGCAAAAGGAAACACAACGATAAATTAATAGAAGATGGCAGCACTTTGCAAATAAATAAATCTCCATTATTTAATCACCAAATCCATTACAATTTCAAATCATTGTTACAATGTTTCAAATTCAAAACTAACTACTAAACTTTACATTATCTCGTAATCCTATGCTAACAGCATGACTACAGTGTTTCGGTTGAGAAAGTGGCTTTGTGAACGGATCAGCTGGATTCTCCTCTGATCGCACTTTTTTCACAATCACATGTCCTTCTTCAACCTTGCTACGAACAAAGTGGTACTTCCGATCAATATGCTTGGACTTTCCATGATCCTTGGGTTCTTTAGTCAACGAAACAGCACTTTCGTTGTCGCAAAATATTTCGATGGGGTCTTGAACCGTTGGGACAACTCCAAGATCTCCAATGAAATTCTTCAACCAGATGGCTTCCATTGAGGCTTCTGAGGCCGCAATATATTCTGACTCGCAGGTAGAGTCTGCCACGGTTTCCTGCTTCGAACTCTTCCACGTCACGGCTACCCCGTTCAATAAGAACACCCAACCAGATTGTGATCGACAGTCATCTCTATCCGTTTGGAAACTCGCATCGCAATAACCGGTTACTTTGATTTCATCCTGTCCACCGTAAACCAAGAACCTGTCTATAGTATTTCTTAAATACTTAAGAATATTCTTGACCGTCGTCTAATGACCTTCACTAGGGTCTTGCTGATGTCGATTCACCATGCTTAAAGCAAATGAGACATCAGGTCTCGTACATGTCATGGCATACATTATAGATCCTATGGCCGAAGTATATGGAACTCGACTCATTCTGTCTCGTTCCTCCTGTGTCTTCGGGCTCATGTCTTTTCTAATCTTTATGCCATGAGCAAAGGGAAGGTTCCCCTTCTTAGACTTCTCCATACTGAACCTTTTCAGTATTTTGTCCAAGTACGTATCCTGGCTTAGTCCTATTAGACGTCTCGTTCTATCTCTATAAATCTTTATACCCAGAATAAAAGCTGCATTTCTTAGATCCTTCATAGCGAAACATCTTCCCAACCAATCTTTTACACTCTGTAATGTTGGGATGTCGTTTCCTATAAGTAATATGTCATCGACATATAATACCAGGAAGACTACAGTGCTCCCACTGACCTTGACATATATGCAGGACTCATCTTCGCTTCTAGAAAATCCAAACTCTGTGATTTTCTCATGAAAGCAAAGATTCCAGCTTCGAGAAGCTTGCTTAAGTCCATAAATGGACTTCTGAAGCTTACACACTTTCTTAGGATACTTGGTGTCTACAAAACCTTCAGGTTGTGTCATAAACACATCCTTTGTCAATTTCCCGTTAAGGAAAGCGGTTTTGACATCCATCTGCCAGATTTCATAGTCATGAAACGCAGCTATGGCCAGAACTATCCTTATGGATTTAATCTTAGCTACCGGTGAAAAGGTTTCCTCATAGTCAATCTCGCAGGTTTGAGTATAGCCCTTTGCCACCAGCCTAGCTTTGTAAGTGTGTACTTTCCCGTTCATATCCATTTTCTTCTTGAATATCCACTTACAACCCACCGTCTTTAGACCGGGTGTGGGATCACCCAAGTTCCAAACTTGGTTGCCATACATGGATTCAATCTCGCTATCCATAGCTTCCTTCCATTTGGCTCAGGGCCTGCCATCGCTTCCCGGTAGTTAGCTAGTTCATCTAAGTCGACTAGTGTACTATCACTAATCATATCATCTTGTTCAATATGGAAACCATAGTAGAACTCAGGAGGATTGCTAACTCTACCGGATCTGCGCAAAGGTAAGGATATGTCATTGGGTTCAACAGGCATCTCAGCCTCATGTTGATGGTCAGTGTTTGTAGTTGGTTCTTCATCGGTAGTATCTTGAATCTCATCAAGATCGATCTTACTCCCACTGTCCTCTTTAGATATTATCTCCTTATCGATGACACTCCTCTTCGAGATACAAACACTACGTTTTCACATGGTTTGTAAAATAGATATCCAAATGACTCTTGTGGGTAACCGACGAATAGACACTTTTCAGATATTTGACTGAGTTTGTCAGAGGTCTCTCGTCCAATGAAGAATTCACAACCCCAGATCTTGATGTGACCAGGGGAAGGACGCTTTCCCTTCCACATCTCGTAAGGTGTCTTTGAAACTTTCTTGGTGGGTACTAGATTTAGAATATGTGCCGCAGTTTCTAATGCATAACCCCAGAAACTTACTGGAAGTGTTGCTCGACTCATCATAGATCGGACCATGTCTAACAAGGTCCTGTTTCTCCTCTCCGCAACTCCGTTGAGTTGTGGTGTTCTAGGAGGTGTTAACTGGGAAACTATTCCACAGCTTCTAAGATGATCGAGAAACTCGATACTAAGATACTCTCCTCCCCTGTCGAAGCGGAGAACCTTTATCTTTCTGCCCAGTTGATTCTCTACTTCACTTTGATATCTTTTGAATGTCTCAAAAGTGTCGGACTTATGTTTAATTAAATAAACATATCCAAATCTACTATAGTCATCTGTAAAGATGACATAGTACCGACTTTCCCCTTTTGTAGCACATCGGAATGGCCCACATACATCTGTGTGGACCAAATCCAATAGTCCTTCACCTCTTTCACACGTTCCTGTGAATGGTGATTTTGTCATCTTGCCCAGTAAACAGGATTCACATACATCATTCGATTTTAGGTCGAATGATTCCAACACTCCATCCTTTTGGAGTTGGGCGATGCGTTTCTTGTTAATGTGCCCAAGGCGACAGTGCCACAATTTGGACTTATCAATTTCGTTAGAATCAATATTAAATAATAGGTTGTTATCACACTCAACAGTTTCATATATGCCATTATAACGACAAGCTTTGAATATAAAAACATCATTCAAATAAACCAAAATACTTCCATTATTATTATCAAAGCTGAAATTGTATCCATCCTTATACAAGGCAAACAAAGAAATGATGTTCCGATTCATATCGGGTGAATAACAACAATTATTTAAGCTAATCTCTACTCCTGATCTAAGCACGAGCTGGAACCTTTCGAATTTCTTCACAGGCGTGATCTTTCGATTCCCCATGATTAGGTTCAGCTCCCCATGCTTCAAGCTTCTACTTTCCCTTAGTCCCTGCAATACAGAGCAAATGTGAGTACCACATCCTGTATCAAGAACCCATGAATTAGAGATAGAAGTGTTATGGAGTTCGATCATGAACATACCTGAGGTGCTGGCCTTTTCGACTTTTCCGTCTTTAAGGTCCTTTAGATATGATGGGCAGCTTCGCTTCTAGTGCCCCTTGCCATTGCAGTAAAAGCATACTGCTTCCTTCGGATCTTTAGTAGGCACAATACCGGACTCTGTTTTCCCTTTAGACCCTTTCTTGGACTTTCCTTTTGGGGTCTTCCAGGATGACTTCCGTTTCTTTGAGGCCTTACCAAGAGTAAGCACAGGGGCCACAGGGGTCTCATCTTTCTTGATGCCCTGTTCAGCGGTTTGGAGCAGATTATGCAGTTCCATCATTGACGTCTCCTTCTGATTCATGTTCATCTGATAGGAGAGTACAAACTGATTATGGATGGTGGGCAGTCCAGAAAGAATGATATTGGTGGAGAACTCAGAGTCAAACACCATATTGAGAGCCTCCAGCCAGTCGAAGTACCCCTTCATCTCAAGGACGAAAGTGCAGATAGATGTTTTTAAGGTTTTGGCGCTCTTTGCTCGCCTTAGCCTCAAACATCTCTCGCAGCTGCTGATTCATCTCAAAGGCCCATGTATTCTCGAAGGCTTTAGCGAGCTCAGGAACCATGGATGACGCCATGATGCAGGACACTTTGTTTGCATCATCGTAATGTTTTCGGTGTGCGTCCATTTCCTTCTGGGTGGGATTCTCATTCAGTGTGGGAATTTGTTCATCGAGAACATACTCCTTGTTCTCGTACCTCAGCATAAACCTGAGATTTCTCATCCAGTCCACATAGTTCGGACCGGATAGTTTTTCCCTAACCAGAACGGAAAGGAGTGAGAAGTTGGATGCGTAGTTGGGAGCAGGAATGGGAGTACCAGTAGAAGTAGACATCTGTGAGATAAAGTTTTAGTTAGTTTGAAGTATTCCTAAAACAATTTACCCAATTTGAATTAAGGCTAGGATCCATATTTTCGATTCGTTTTATGAAAAGGGTCGCCGTAATCAAGCCACGAATTTAGTTTGGGTGGACAAACTCTTGTCGATTCAATCTCTACAAAATTCCTAGATCTTTTGAGATTCATTGTATCTTATCAATGGCATGTTAATCTCGGTTATGCTCAACTACTATCCGTGACTGGGTTGCCGAGGATCACGGACAAGATGGTGAATCTAACCATGCAAAACTGCGTAAGACCCGGCACGGATCAGTCCGGGAATCGCGAGTCCTACATCACCTCCTAATATGTCTCTCATTAGTGTGCCGGTCAATACACACGCTCCACTAACAGTGCTTATAGGAGATGTGCATTTTTCATGGATTTGCATACTAATTCACTTTTGATATATCTAAAACGGGATTTTGTTTTAGTACTTTAGATTATACTTTTAATCTAGACACCATCCTATCAAAAGTCCTCGGTAGCTCCATTAAACGCACAGCGAAGCGGAGGAGGTAGGTCAGCGTGAAGCTGTTAAAAACCTACTCCTTTAGGGAAGCAGAGCGACCCGCCTTATACCTCGTTTATAGTTTGTTCACTATGGGTGGGCCGATTTATCAATTGACTGACGATGTAATTAGATTTAAATGATATATATACACATAATCAATAATACATATATAAATTTCTTTTAAATCTTAGAGGTTTAATTTTAAACTTTTAAAATTAAAGGGTCTATTTTAAACATTTTAAAATTCAGGGTATATTTTAAACAATTTAAAATATTAGGGTTTAAATTAATATTTATATTTTATATATATATTTCGGTTTCAATATTTAAATAAAATAAGAAACATTTAATTATTGAATATATATATATATATATTAAATTCGAAACCTATATATATAACCATATAAATCCTTAAAATTTAAACCTAGGATAATACAAGTTTATCCTAATAAATTATGGTATTCTAAAACCTTTAGGATAAGCAATTAATTTAAATTAAGGTAATTTCTAGATAAATAGGATTTAGGATAAACCTAGAAAATCAAGCTTATCTCTAAGGCATGTTTATCTAAAACCCCAAAAATCAAACCCTTAATTAAATTAATAAAATCCTAAATTAATAAAATAATAATTTATTTAATATTTCAGATTTATCCATTTAAAACCTTTTAAAAATCCGAAAATTTGAAGATAAATATGAAAAACAATTTTCAAAATTTAGACAATTAGTTTAATATTTAAAAACTATTTTAAAAATTAAATAATTATCAAAAAACGAATTTTACTCCAAAAATTTTGAAAAAATAATTTTTAATTAATTTTTCGGATTTATTTAATATTTAAAAATTAATTTTAAGTTTAAACAATTTAATTTAAAATTAAAAACACCATTAAAATTAAATCAAAATTCCGAAAATTAATCAAAACAAATTTCGAAATTTAAGAACAAGATTATCATCTCAAAATTAGTGCAAAGCTCGTTAGGTTAACCGCTCTGATACCACTGTTGGGTTTCCTATACCCTTGCTAGGTTAAATTAAACTTTGCGAAAAATTAAATAACCTAACTATGCAAGAATATAAAACCTTAAGGATCTAACCAAACAAGCTAAGCAACTAATTATTAAAATAAAGAGATGAATAAGAAAAACTAACCTTGAGAAAATTCGCAATTTTCTCCACGAAGAACGATTTCACGAACAGCCTCTGAATCGAGTAACAAGCGTCTAAAGCAAGATCGCCTCTAGTTGTTCACACCCAATGAACAAAAGAAAAGATAATTATAACTTTTCTAAGCTCAGATCTCAGAGTCCCAAAAACTGGTATCCCTTGTGATTGTTAGAGAACTTAGAATTGAATGAGCGAGGAATGAAGCAGGCAGGGGCTGCCTATTTATAGGTTTTAGAAACCTACAAATTTTTGATCCCAAATCCATGTGGGAAGGATTGGTGGCCGGCCCCCCCTATTAGGGTTTAGGGGGTGCCCTGTTGACTATCAACTAATTGCAGTTTAGCCCCTGTACTTCCTTAATTAATTCTGTTAGCTTCCGGTTAATTTATTAACTATTAATAAATTAACAAACTAACCCATTAATCAAATATAATCAATTATTTAGTTTCTAATTAATTTATTAAACATAATAAATTAACAAACTAATTAACATTATATATTTAAGTTAATCATCTTCTCTTTACAATTCATTGCATGCACCCAAAAAGGATCCAGCCTGATAACAATATGTTAACAAATAATTGTGACTTGGACACTAATTCCAACAATAACCCCTCAACATAGTCAACGTCTTTGATGACCAGATTATTTAAAACTAAGTCCCCGTATCCTTTGATATGAGCCTGATGGTTGTTCCCGAATTTTACCGTTCCGCAATACTGTTCAACTACGTTGTACAACAATTCTCTTCTTCCCGTCATATGCTGGGAGCAACCCAAATCCATATACCAAATGGACTTAGCCTGAAAAGCAAATAAATTCATACAATGAAAACTATATGCATTCAAACACATCCATTTTTAATTCACAATCAAACTGTGTTCTGAACCGAGATGTTCAGAAAACATGATGAGTTAAGACCGGGTCCTGGGTTGTGTGCACAGAAGCCAAACGTGTCGGTTTAAGCACAACCGACAAGCAAAAGAACGGGTCCTAGTCTATGGTAACTAGAAGCCATATCATTGAAGAACGGGTCTTGATCAGAAGTAACCAAGAACCATCTGTATAAAGATCACACAACTTTGGGTACCCACCTCAATATGGGTCCCTTTTTGTTAGGAGTTGGACATAGATTAAATAATTCACTGAAAGAGTACTTTAAAGGAACAACAGAATTCGGTACATCATTACATGCATTGTCACACACATTGTTACACAAATTGTCTTTAGAGATTACAGACATCCTATCTCTAGTAACAAATTCATTTGGCATTATAGTCTTCTTCACAAAAAAACTCGTAAAATCCAGCATGGTGGTTTTTGGAACTCTTCTTATATGATCTGTAGGAACAAAACGATTAGAGTCAGTAAGCATGGAAGATTTAGACCTGACAGAATTTTCTTTTTGTTGGTGAGTGGGTTTCTTAAAAGACTTGGATTTGATCTGAGTCTTTTTAAAAACCTCATTTTTAAAAGGTTTTGAACACTCACCTTTATAAATGACAGAAGAAGTTTCAGCTTTGGCCTTACCTTTATTTGATGACACATATGAAATTTTTGTGGAATGAGAAACTGTTTGTTCTTTTGAAAAATCTTTCAATTTTTGTGAAACAATTTCAAAATTTTCTCTGTAGACAGTTACTTTCACAAATTGTTGAAAAGTTTGATTTACCGATTCTTCTTCGCTCTTAAGAAGAGCATCTTGAAGATCAAGAGCTTTCTTTTGAGACGACTTCAATTCCTTTCTAAAACAGTGATTTGTTGTTGAAGAACTTTTGTAGGAATATAAAGTTGAGGAGTTGATTTTACGGTTTCTGTTTTCAATTCAGCATCTGAATAAGTTGACAAGAAGTCTTCCTCTAAAGTGGGTACTCTAGAAGGATAACTCTCGTTAAGTTCTTCATATTGAAAAGAAATTTCTTTTTCTTTATGAGCAACACGTTTCTCATTTTCTTGGTTTAAAACTTCTTTTGATGACTCAAAAAAGAAAGATTTAAGACCGGCTCCCATATAATTAATGTCATAAAATAAAGGTAAAACATTTTGTGCTTTTTCCAAATATTTAGGATTTTTAAAACCGATTCCTTGTTTAGAATGGTAAAACCTAGTTTCTTTGGGCTGATTTAAGTGGATAGTTTGTTCTGTTTGACCCCTTTTTAAAAATGCATCGTCAAGGGTCTTTATTCGTGAGTACAAACTTATCCTTTCTTCTTCAATCATTTTATATTTTTTTAAACTGTCTATATTTTCCATATTTACCGCGTCTAACTGTTTTGTAAGTACATAAATTTCTTCTTTTAAAGAGAGTTTTTCTTTTGATAACGTGTCCATGTAAGATTCAAGATATATATTCCTGTCCTGAACATCTACTTTTTCGATTAACATCTGTTTTATAACATTGTGATTACTTAACCACTTTGAATGATATAATTCAGACGACTCTTTTAAAGTTTGAGCTTGATGTTCAGCCTGTACACACTTTGCAGTTTCAGCATTTAATCTAGCTTGTAGATCAAGAATATGTGTGTGCAGTGTACATTCATTATCTACAAATAAATTATTTACATGTGCAGGAATGTAACAGGAATATACCTCATTTGTCTCAGAACCGGATGTAGAGCATTCGGGATCATCGGTTGTGGTCATCAGACATGCTGGTGGATTTTTCAATGTCTCCCCCTCAGCAGCATGATCTGAACTCTCAGCAGTGGAAACGACACAATGCTCCAACCCTTGACGATCAACCATATAGCAGTTTTTGCCCTTATCATCTTCCTAGTCTGTGTCTTCAGCATCCCAGTAGTCTTCATGGGCGACGAAGTCCAACGCATCGGTTCTTTTCATTGCGGCCTCCAGCTTTCGCTCATGATAGCCGACGTCTCTGTCAAAATTGTTCTTGCACTCCCGAGCAAAGTGGCCCGGTTTACCACACTTATAACAAAGACGCTCGTCTGCGGCTTTTGGTTCGTCTGCTCTCGGCCGCTCATCTTTCCTCTCTGCTGTCATCTCTCCTTCTGTCCCTTCTCTTATCTCTACGGTCATCCCTACGATCATCTGTAACAACCTAACTTTTGCCCCGCCTAAATTATCTGATTATTGAACCATAATGTAATTTATTACATTAATTGAATAATAATTTAATTAAGTTTTGAAATATTTTAATTAAATTATATAAATATTTAAATTATGAATTAATAAATCATTAAGATAATTAAATAAAAGATATATAAGATACGAAAGTAATAGTGGGTTAAGTAGCAAATATAACTAGTTGAAGTATATAAACGTAATTAAAGCTTCATTTACATAATCTTACTCTCACTCTACACTCTCTCTCTAAATTTTCTCTCTCTACTCTCTCTCTACTTCTCTCTAGAATTTCTCTCAAACCGACCGTCCGATTTCCAAGATTTATACATCATCGGGAAGATCTCGGAGAATACTACAAGATTATACCGTTGCATGTTCGATTATATACGAATTTGAGGTAAGAATTTACGTTTAAAGTTTCTTATTTTTGGTTTTTAGAAGTTAGAAATTCGAATTTAGCATTTATATGAGATTAAAGTTAGTTTAAACTTGATTTTAACTAGAATAAGTATAATATAAGTGAACCTCGGTTTAATATTTAACATATTAGTGAATTTAGGCTTAGAAATCCATGTTTTTAAGCTGTAACTGATGAACAAATTCGAGAAACCAAGAACAAACTCGGATACAGCCAAAATCGAACCAAGAAATCAATTTTAACATTAAATTCGAATGGTGTTCGAATTTACCTATACAATTCGAGTTTAGCCTTCGAATTTGACATTAAAATCGAAGGATGCTTCAATTTTAACAAAAGATTTCGACTTTAGTCTTTAGTTTCGAATGTAGCTTTGAGTTTAGACATGAATTTCGAATTTTGCATATATACATTCGAAGATAAGTTTCGAATTTACCTACTATGTTCGAATTTATATATATATTTCGACTTTAATCAAATATTTGAAATATAAACTTGAAACCCACACTCCCTAAATTGATTATCTTGAATAAAACACATAGAGAACACATGAAATGACAAAATAACTAGTTTAATGATTAATAATATATATATATATTGAACTTTTGAGAATATTATTAAAAAAGAATACAAATGGAAGAAAGATGTTAATGAGATTAATGATCATGTCAAGATATGAGCTTTTGAGATTAAAAGACCAACGAGCGAACCTTGAGCCTATTAATAGAATGAATACTGAATACACTATTCAAATGATATGAATAACAGATTGAGCAACAAGCAAAATGGCGAGCATCTGAAAGTCTGACATAAGTCAGATTGTGGTTCTAATCCACTACCGATTGTGGGCAACAGAGCCAGAGCCAGAAAGTGCAAATAACCAGTAACAGTGAGTTGTAGATTTCACTTTAACTGCATATTATGTGACTTGAGACTTTTGTTGCATGATTCTGATTTATTTGGCATTCTGATCTTGAGCTTATTGATATATTGACATAGTATATTTGCTATGATTTGTTGAGCTGAGTATTTCTTCTTCTAGATTCGATTCTTTGACGAGTCATTTGATTGTTAAGCTTAACACCATCACTATTGCTCAGTGTTGGGTTAATGTTAGGCTTATGATGTGCTGATTTACGTGATGAAAGCACAGAGGGTATCTAGAGCTGAGCATTCCGATGATATCCATATAGAGCTTTTACTGGTAGCTATCCCAGTACGTGGCTGATCCCCACTAATGATGCGTGTGTATGGATTTATCATCATCTGAGCATTCTTTATGAATTTGTCTAAAAGTCTCAAGAGCAACAACAGTTTTATAACTGGGAGCTGAGCAAAGTCGCGCATCAAAAGAGCATTAATTGGCCAATGTCCCTTCGAGATTGAGTTGTGCATGAGCCTAGTGCAGTGCATATAGAGCTGAGCCGTGCATGAGCCGAGTGCAGTGCATGTGCTTCCGCGTTCATAATTGCATGTTAAATGTGAAATTCTACAATCTCACTAAGCAAATAAGCTTACCCCGTTGTTGCATTATTTTTCAGGTAAAGGCAAAGGATTGGCTGGACCTAGTTCATAGGTCAGGACTTTGAAAGAGCTTGAAGTGCATTAGAACCTGTTCCAATACCTTGGTACTTGATTGAAGATTGAGCTTTGGGGTTTGGGCTAGTTTATATTATGATGATTTGATGTTTTAGTCTAGAAGTTTGTGCCTTATACTTAAAATTTGTCTCTGATTGTAATTAACTTTTATTCTGCAACTGTTAATTTTATCTTAGTTTCATGATTGATATTGCGTTGCTACTGGGCCTAGACTTGAGACCTTTGAGAAATCTTGGGTCTCACATCGTCCCGTCGATCGTCTCGCGTATCATTATCCCGCCTGTCGTCCCTTCGATCCTCGCGCCTATCATCTCGCCTTTCATAACGGCGATCATCTCGATAGTCGCATCTATGGTCATACCTTCTGTAATCCCGATCATCCCTCCGGTAATTGTCCCTGCGATAATCATCGCATCGTTCATCCCTTTGATCATCTGAGTACCTCCGTTGACCGGTGTCATAACGGAGCTGATTGTTAGTCTTGTTGGAAAACCGTCGTTGCTGGAGACGGTTGGTCCACAAGGCTATCTGTTCCTGTATTGTGGCCTCTTCTTCATCAAATACCTCACGTGGAGGCCGTCAAATGATGGTGTTGGAACATTCGTGTTGGTAATCAAGGCGAGTGAATCATTCGGTTTCATCCCAGTATTGGCGGATAACAACAAAGATGCCAATTGATTCGCCATCAGTTTTTGTTGATCCACATCCCCTTGATACTTCTTTAGCTCCTTAAAGACGACGTTGATTGATACCTCAGGAATGTTCAGGACTCGTTTCGTGGCCCGGCATGCGATCTGCCACTCAGGGGCAAGGGCGGCAAAGAACTGGATGTTGATGTCATTCTTGTCCTTCTTGATGTGCAGTTTGTTCAATTCATTTAGGACCGCACAAAACCTGGTAAACGTAGCTTGCAGAGATTCCCCGTCTTTGGCTCGGAATTCTGTAAACTTAGCCTTCGCCTCGTCAATCTTGGCACGATCATCGAGATCTGCCCCCAGCATTTGGACTTCCAATTCATCCACATTTCCTTGGCAGACATTTTGCTGTCGACGCCAACCAGAATATCAGTGGGGAGGGCCTGATAGATTAAATATTCTGCCCTCTTATCGGCATGTTGCCTGTCTCTCTCGGCGTCATTGGCCGGTTCTCGTTCAACTTTTGAGGCTAAGACAGGGTGGTCAGCCTCAGGTCTGGCTGCTATTTCCCGATAATAGATGACGGGACCCTCGGAGATGGACTGAAGCATTAAATTCCCAAGCGGTTGCATTCCAACAAATTTTAGGAACCGGGATTTCCATTGTTCATACTCTTCTGGATAGAGAACATGTGGTCTGTTCTCAGATCCGAGTACGAGAGCTTCGCGAGACATGATATTTGGTGCTGATGAAAGAGATAATATCTTAAAGGTGGAAACTTGATACGGATGAGCTGGACTTTGGAAGAATAGGACTGTGGATGGTGGGAATTCGGATAAGACACTGATTTCGGATGGAATAGTATTTCGGATGGCTGGAGTTCGGGTGAACAGTGTTTCAGATGGACTGGGTTCGGGTGAGCAGTAGTTCGGATGGTCAGGGGTTCGGACAAGGACCAAATTTGGATGAACTTTGATTTCAGATGAAATACGTAATTCAGATGGGGTATGATTCGGATGGAAAACCTAATTCGGATGGTATTTCGGATGTGGGTCTAATTCGGATGCTTAGAAGTCTGTTGGACCGAATTCGGATGTACCGGATTCGGATGAACAGTGATGACTTCGGATGGGCAGTATGTGGTCCGGATGAAGTGAGGGAACCGAATTCGGATGGTCCGAATTCGGGTGAATAGTGGATAGAGTCTTAGGAAAATGTCCAGGTAGGGGACCGAATTCGGATGGTCCGAGTTCGGGTTGTCCGAAGTTAAAAATTTAAAATTTAAACACAAGTCCAAAAGAGTAAAATGGGAATGTCTGATCTGAACTTCGGATGGTCCGAAGTTCGGATGGGACCGAAGTAGGGTCAGAAATGGGCACAGGGGTGGTCCGAAATTCAGCTAAAGTTGGTCCGAATTGGACCGAAGTGGGGTGTGAACTAGGATGATATTTGGTCCGAATTGGGATCTTAAATGGTCCGAATTGCTACAGTAACAGGTCCGAATTACAGCAGGTTCCCATATTTTTAAATTTTTCAAAGCTTCAATTCTTAATGATTTTTAATGACCTGTGGAACTGAATGAGCTGGAAATCAGTATATGAAGATATTGTGATGATTATAAGACTATAAGAACACAATAAACACGTAAAAACCAGATAAAAAATGATCTAACTGAATGGAGAATGAAGAACACGAAGAACACAAGAAAAAAAAACCCAGCAGAATCCGTGAGAATGTAGTTGAAATCCACCTTTTGGGCTCTGATACCAATTGTAAAATATGTATTCCCGATTGTTTCAGCACCTTTGATGATTCTTTCACACAACCCAAGAAGAAACAAGCTCAATAATGGGGTTATGATGAAGAAGACAAAGAGAATATTGAGAGAGTAATAAAGTGGCGGCTGCAATATGATATTCAATAGATGAACTGTGTAGTTACATAAAGCAAACCCTAGGAGCTTTATAGCTCCATTTAATTAACTATGGGGCATTGACATAATTGCCCCCTAGACTTTTACAAAGAAATAAATTACAAGGAAACAAATACAAAGATAAATGCTAAGTAAATAATTATTACAAAATAACTCCCTATGATCGAAATTAAATGTCTAACATGTGTTCATGCAAATTTAAACGTGAATAGTTAAAAAGTGACAAAAATGCATGAAATTAAAGATCCTAAACTAAAAACACATAATGAACATTTTATCTAACTACAAATAAGTAAAAAACACACATTAAACTAGCTAAAAATTAGAAAAAGCGAAAAGAAAAAGTAAAGAAAATTTGAAAACCAAACACACAAAATATGAAGTTATAAGCTAAAATAAAGTTAAAAAGAAGTTACCTGAAGATACCGAAGGTGAAGGAAGCAAGAAAAACGAAGAAAAATGGAGATCCAAAGGCTTGGAATCGAATTAATGGTGGCTGGCGGTGGGAAGTCGACGAAGGGAGAGAGGGAGGGAAGAAGATGAAGTAGTTTAAAGGAGAAGAAATGATAGTTGACCGGTTGACTGACCCTATTTAAAGGCAACCAGGTCGGGTACGGGTAATCAGATCCGCAACCAAAATGAGGTGTGGGTCGCCGGTTTTGTGCAATGAAGATCAAGAATATGTGTGTGCAATGTACATTCATTATTTACAAATAAATTATTTACATGTTCTGGAATGTAACAGGAATATACCTCGTTTGTCTCAGAATCAGATGAAGTGCATTCGGGATCGTCGGTTGTGGTCATCAGACATGCTGGTGGATTTTTCAATGTCTCCCCCTCAGCACCATGATCTGAAGTCTCAGCAGTGGAAACGACACAGTGGTCCAACCCTAGACGACCAACCATGTAACAGTTCTTGCCCTTATCATCCTCCTCGTCGGTATCTTCAGCATCCCAGTAATCTTCCTGGGCGACGAGGGCCATCGCGTCGGTTCTTTTCTTCGCGGCCTCCAGCTTTCTCTCATAATAGCTAACGTCTCTGTTAAATTTGTTGTTGCACTCCCGAGCAAAGTGGCCCAGTTTTCCACACTTATAACAGAGACGCTCTTCTGCGGCTTTCGGTTCATCGGCCCGCGCTCTCTCCTCTCTTCTTTCAGTCGGTCTCTTGTCAGCGCGGCGATGTTCTCTGCTATCATCTCTCCTTCTCTCCCTTCTCTCAGGCTCTCTCCTCTCATCTCTGCGGTCGTCCCTACGATCATCCCGAAGATCGTCCCTCCTATCATATTCCCGCCTGTCGTCCCTGCGATCCTCACGCCTATCGTCTCGCCTTTCATAACGGCGATCATCTCGATAGTCGCGTCTATCGTCATACCTCCTCTCATCCCGATCATCCCTTCGGAAATCGTCCCTGCGATAATCATCGCGTCGTTCATCCCTACGGTCATCTGAGTACCTCCGTGGACCGGTGTCATAACGGAGTTGATTGTTAGTCTTGTTGGAGAACCGTCGTTGTTGGAGACGATTGGTCCACAAGGCTATTTGTTCCTGTATACTGGCCTCTTCCTCATCAAATACCTCACGTGGAGGAGAAGCATATCTGCACTGTGATGACGATGAACCTGGAGCAAAGGATGGAGTTGGAATATTCGTGTTGGTAATCAAGGCTAGTGAATCATTGGGTTTCAATCCGGTATTGGCTGATAGCAGCAAAGATGCCAATTGATTGGCCATCAGTTTCTGTTGATCCACATCCCCTTAATACTTCTTTAGCTCCTTGAAGACGACATTGATAGATACCTCAGGAATATTCAGGACGCGTTTTGTGGCCCGGCATGCAAGCTGCCACTCGGGGGCTAAGGCTGCAAAGAACTGGATGTTTATGTCATCCCTGTCCTTTTTAATGTGCAGTTTGTTCAATTCATTCAGGACCGCACAAAACCTTGTAAACGTAACCTGCAGAGATTCCCTGTCTTTGGCTCGGAATTCTGTAAACTTAACCTTGGCCTTCTCTATCTTGGCCCGATCATCGAGATCTGCCCCCAGCATTTGGACTTCCAATTCGTCCCACATTTCTTTGGCAGACATTTTGTTGTCTACGCCAAGTGGGGAGGGCCTGATAGATCAAATATTCCGCCCTCTTATCGGCATGCTGCCTGTCTCTCTCGGCGTCATTAGCCGGTTCTTGTTCAACTTTTGATGCGAAGACAGGGAGGTCAGCCTCGGGTCTGGCTGCTATTTTCCCGGTAATAGATCACGGGACCCTCGGAGATGGACTGAAGCATTAAATTCCTAAGCGGTTGCATTCCAACGAATTTGAGGAACCGGGATTTCCATTGTTCATACTCATCGGGATAGAGAACAAGTGGTCTGTTCTCAGATCCGAGTACGAGCGCTTCGCGAGATATGATTTTGATGCTGATTAAAAAGATAAGATCTTAAAGGTGGAAACTTGAAACGGATGGGCTGGACTGCGGAAGAATAGCACACTGGATGGTGCTAATGCAGATGTGATAAAGATTTCGGACGAGCAGTATTTCGGATGGCAGCAGTTCGGATGAACAGTTGTTCGGACAAGGACCAAATTCGGATGGACTTTGAGTTCGGATGGGAGACCGAATTCGGATGGGGCCGAATTCGGATGGATGCTATAAGTGGACAGGGTAGGTACCTTGTTCGGATGATATGAAGTCTGATGGACCGAATTCGGATGAACCGGATTCGGATGAACAGTGATGACTTCGGATGAACAGTATGTGGTTCGGATGTGGTGATTGTACCGAATTCGTATGGACCGAAGTCGGGTGAACAGTGGACAGGCACTTAGGAAAATGTCCAGGAAGGGGACCGAATTCGGATGGTCCGAGTTCGGGTGGTCCGAAATGGATATGGTCCGAAGTGGGAATTTAAAAGATAAAGCAGAAGTCCAAAATAGTAAAATGGGGATGCCTGGTCTGAACTTCGGATGGTCCGAAGTTCGGATGGGACCGAATGAGGGTCCGAAATATACCTAAGGCTGGTCCGAATTGGACCGAAATGAGGTCCGAACTAGGGTTATATATGGTCCGAATTAAGATCTAATTTGGTCCGAAATGCTACAGTCAATGGTCCGCAATACAGCAGGTTTTAAGCAGATTTTCTAAGGCAGTGAGTGCAGATGTCTATTTTAGCAGATTGAGAGCCTAAAAATGTTTCTAAATGATTGGGTAACTATTTTAAACACTTTTGATGATTTAAAATAAACCAAAACACTTAAAAATCAATAAAGAACAAGCTAAAACCCACTAAAAACCCATATTTTTAAACTTTTTAAATACCATGTTCGTGATGATTTTAATAGAGATATGGAACAAAATAAGCTCGAAATCAGTATATGTTGATATTGTGATTATTATAAGACTATAATAACACAACAAACGCAGAACAACAGAGAAAAAGAAGATCTAACCGAATGGAATGATGAAGAACACGAAGAACAAGAAGAAAACCCAGCAGAATCCGTGAAAAGCAAGTTGAAATCCACCTTTTGGTCTCTGATACCAATTGTAAAGTTGAAATCTCGTATATATTATCAGCACCTTAATGTTATTTCTCAAAACCCAAGAAGAAACTAGCTCAATAATTAGGTTATGATGAAGAAGACAAAAGGAATGTAGAGAGAATGTGAAGATGGCGGCTGGAATAGTGTATTCAATATTATCAGCCGTGTTTTACAAAAAGTAAACCCTAGGAGCTTTATAGCTCCATTTAATTAACTATGGGGCATTGACACAATTGCCCCCTAGACTTTTACATTGAAATAAATTACAAGGAAATAAATACAAAGCTAAATGCTAAGTACATAGTTATTACAAAATAACTCCATATGATCAAAATTAAATGTCTAACAATGAATAGTAATGTTAATCTACATAAAAAGATATAGAATTATATAACATTCTATATAGACATATAATATTTCTATATAGATTACATTAAATTTTTAGCAATTAAATAATTTTTATACAGAAAAAAATTATTTTTTTTATGAAAAACGTTTTTTTAATATTAAAATCGATTCTAAAGAAAGAAAGAGAAAATGAAAATGAAAAAAAAAAGTAAGAGAAAAAAAGTGAAAAAGAGATTCACATAATAAAAAAGGTGGAGAGAGAAAGATAATATTTTTTATTTCAAAAATACCCTTTTGATCCAAGGGCTCTAAAAGGTTATTAGGTTCTCACCATCTTTAAGGTTTTTAAAAGAACCTCACCATATATATATATATATATATATATATATATATATATATATATATATATATATATATATATATATATATATATATATATATATAGACACACACACACACACACACACACACACATATATATAGAGTCAGGTTCAAAAAATTACATCTGGAAATCAAGTGCACCCGCAGATACCAAATTTATATCAAATAAAGTATTACATGAAATAATAATAATAATATTAATAGACAACATATTAAAAACTTATTACTTTGAATTAAATTATAATAATAAAAAAATTATTAAATATCAAATAAATAATAATAGGCTAAAAGGTAATTAAAAATAATATAAAAAATAAATTCATTGGTGAGGGACCAAAATTGAAACAAACTTAAAAGGGTAAAAATTGTCATTTTTAAAAAGATGACTGGTCAAAGGTCCAAATGCATAACAAAATGACAACCATATGAACTGAAATTGTAATTTCGGCGTGAAAGTGATCATAACCATAATTTATATATAACGACAGGGACAAAAATTGTAATTTACCCTTATTATTATTAATGTTATTATTATTATTATCATTTATTATTATTAGTTTAACTTTTTACATATTAATTTATTTGTTAACTTTTTTTTTTATTTTAATATATTTTTTAATTTAAAACAAACTTATTTATTTCTTTTATTATAAACAATTGTATTATAGTAGAGTCCATTTTATTTTTTAGTTTTTCCGAATGAAAAAAATACAAACATTTTATATTGTAGTTTTCTTAACCAAAAAATTTTGAACATTAAACTTTAATTGGATTTTTCAAACGAAAAAAAGTTACAAACCATTATTGTAAGTTTTTTCATTTTCTAAACGTAAAAAAATATGAAAATCAATCCGTTTTTTTATTTTCTTTGCACCAAAAAAATTCAACCCATTCTGTTTTTTGTTTTGAGAAACAAAAAGAAATACAAACCATTCTGTCGTTAGTTTTTGCAAACGAAAAAAACTACGAATAATTCTGATTTTCAGTTTTTCCAAACAAAAAAAGATCATTCTATTTTACTAGTTTTTCGAACGAAACCATTTTCATTTATTTTTTTCTCCGAAAGAAAAAACTATGAACTATTACGTTTTTAAGGTTTTTCCTAAATACGAAATAGTGTGTAGCCTTTTTGTTCAGAAAAACTAAAAAAGTGGAATGACTTGTATTTAATTACGATATGAAAAGGCTAAAACTAAAAATTATTAAAAATTAATGGTTCGAAGTTTTTTGTTGGAAAAAACTAGAAAAAAAATGGTTTGTCTTTTTTTATTTAAAAAACTAAATAATGGAATGATTCGTATTTTTTTTGATTTTTAGATTATTCTAACCACTACATCCTTTACTTTTTCCCATCGTTAAAATTAGATGTCATTCCATTTTTTTTAGTTTTTTCAAACAAAAAGACTTCACACTATTTCGTATTTAGGAAAAACTTTAAAAAAGTAATAGTTCGTAATTTTTTCGTTCGGAGAAAAAAAAATAAAAGGGAATGGTTTCGTTCGAAAAACTAGAAAAATAGAATGATTTTTTTATTTGGAAAAACGGAAAATCAGAATTATTCGTAGTTTTTTTGTTTGCAAAAACTAATAACATAATGGTTTGTATTTCTTTTCGTTTCCCAAAACAAAAAATCAGAGAAGGGTTGAATTTTTTGATGCAAAAAAAAACCGGATTAGTTTTCATATTTTTTAGGTTTGGGAAATGAAAAAACATAAAAACAAGAATGGTTAGCAACTTCTTTTTCGTTGGAAAAAACTAATAAAAGATTAAGGTTCAAACTTTTTTGTTTGGAAAACAACAATATAAAATGTTTGTATTTTTTCATTCGGAAAAACTAAAAAAGAAAATGGATTCTATTTTGATACAATTGTTTATAAAATAAGAAATAAATAAGTTTGTAATTTAAATTAAATATATTAAAATAAAAAAACTTAATAAAAAAATAAATTAATACGTAAAAAGTTAAATTAATAATAATTAAAAAATACTAATAATAATAATAATAGATGAGTTAAAAAAACATTTACTTGAGGGACCAAAACTAAAATGAACTACAAACTTGAAGGACCAAAATATTATTAAAGAAAAGGGTAAAATGATCATTATAAAAGATTTAACCATTTGATTGTTAAAGTTAACGGCAGAGGGACCAATTTTGCAAGTAAACAGTGAAGATAATGACCGTTTTTGCAAAATTGAAACTACAGGGACCGTATCCAAAGTTTTATGTAAACGACAGGGACCATTTCTGTAATTTACTCTTATAATTAAATCAAAATATGTTAACACAAAGAATTTGTTAGTTGCTAACGTATAAAAATATAAAAATATATAAACATGTTAAAAAATGAAATGTAAAATAAATAAAATGAACAAGGGAAATAAAATAAATTAATTAAATAAAATAATTAAATCATATTTAATTAAGTTAACATTTAAAATTCAAAAACAAAAAGAAAAAAAATAATGAAAATGATTAAAACCATAACTAATTAATTACTATAGGGACCAAAATTGGATTTAAGAATAAGGGCAAAATCGTCATTTAGAAAAATTCAATAGACGGAGGGACCAATTCTGCAAGTAAATAGTGTTTTGAGAGACCATTTATGTAATTTTTATAGACCAGAGACCATTTCCATAATTTTGAGCAAACCACAGGGACCATTTCTGTAATTCGCTATTTTAATTTTAGATCATTTATAACTGTCGTAATTGTATGTCTGTTTGATCAACAAAGAAACTGAACATGTGCAACGAATAGGCACTTGTATAATATAATATTAAATTTAGATCATTTACAATTGTCGTAATTGTATGAACATGTGCAATTGTCGTTTATTATGCATGTCGTAATTGTATACATGTGTGAGTAACAAAGATGATGAACATGTAAATTTTTGTTGATTATGTGCAACTGATAACGAACATGTGCTATTGGAACATAACCTCTTACTGCACATATAACATGTTACATGATTCAACACAGTTAATTAATAAACACCCATAATGAACATATGCAACAGACTGGCGGATGCACAAAAATCCGTCATTGGGGGCATAATTTATTGATATGTTTATGGATTAGGTTGGGATTTATATGCTTCATTTAAAGTTGGTCAGGTCGTCGATTTAATAGTTTCTTCAATTGAAAATAGAATTTGAATTTTGATTTGTTTTAAATATAGATTAAAGTATAAAAATGGAACGAATTGCCCTTTTAAACTGTGATCAATTGATGTATAGTTTTTTAATAGATAAATATATTTGAACTGATTTTGAAATACTTATATTGTTTGAAAGACTTTTTATATTTTGAGGTTATTTTTATCATTACTAAAAGAAAATCAATAATGATAAAAATAATTATTAGTCAAAAATAGTAAGAAGATAACTTTTTATTAGTATGAGAATGATAAGCTCTAATATAAAACTTTTATGACAACTAAAATAGCTACGCAAACTATTGGTTAATCACCAAAATGGAAAACAACTACTACACACACCATAAATCCCGATTGAACATGTTCAATACCATAAATCTTGGTTTATCACCAAAATGGTTAACAACGAATCAGGGATTATACACACCATAGAGGGAGATTGTTAGGCACAAAAAGGCCTCAATCAAACCTGCTCTATATCATAGGGGGAGATTTTTAATCAAACCTGTCTGATACACTTAAGGGTATAATTTAGGCCTGTTAAATACCTTATTGAAATCTGTAAGTGATTTGCAATATAAGCCAAAGCTGCTCACCCTATTACATTAGTTGTAACTTAGTGTTTTGTTCTTTGTGTAGAGAACTTGTTCTTTGTGAACACGATGTACACTTTATGGAATATGTTTCCATGTCATCATGTAAAGTCTTGGACGTGAAGATCAGTTTACAAGTCGAAGACAAAGTGGAAAATCAGAAGCTGCTTACACTGCCCAAGCTGTTCTGATACATGAAGACAAAAAAGGTATTTGAAATGGGTAACAGACCATTTCTTACATCAAAATGGCTATACATGAAGAGGATAGGATTAAAGTTGACATTCCTCTTTAAGTTAAAGCAACCAGCAACAGAGACAAAATGAAAAAGACAAAGATTCTGCTACATAGGGACAAATTCTGTTTTGACAGAATGTGCAGAAAAGGTATCTTGTATTTTTGCAAAGACACCCCACTATCTCTGCATCCAATGAGGAAGTTTCACCAGTATTCTCTGAGAGAAAGTATAAAAGGAAGCTTCTAAGGAATGTGAGATAACCGAGAGAGAGATATCCATAGCGTGCAAAAGAATTGTGTTTTCATGCATGCAAAGTCTGCATAGAAAAGAATAGTTGAGTGTGTCCAAGTTGTCTGTCTGTCTTGTAAAAACAGTGAGTGCATCTCAGTGAGTGAATTTATTGTAACTAGTCTGAGTGTGTTTTAGATTAGTTGTCTATCTGTTGTTTCTGTCATCTCAGTTTGAACTACTACGCATTTCAAACTTGTTTGTAATGAACACATGTTGATATATACATACAAACATTGAGAAAAGTGTGTTGAAGTTTTAAATAGTTGTATTCACACACCCCCCCCCCCTCTACAGCTTACAGCAACATACTTTGGAAACCTTTTGGAATCTATAACTGGTATCAGAGCGGTATGGAGTGTGTGTTAACTCTAGATCTCTTACATCTCCCTATTTCCCATCATGGACAACAGCTCTTCCAACTCCTCCTCTTACTATGACAATGGGTCAATGGCAAAACCTCCTAAGTTCAATCATCATAACTTCTCTGGCTGGAAGTGCAGAATGATGCTCTATTTAGAGAATCTAGATGTACAACTATCAAAGATAGTGATGAGGGTCCCTATGTGCCAACCTCTGTCACTACTATAACTCCTGCTGCTGAAGGAGCTGTTCCTGAAGTCATGACTATTGAGAAGGCAAAAGCTCAATGGTCTGATGAAGACAAACGTCTGGTTGCCCTTGATGCAAAAGCTAGGAACAACCTTGTAATCTCTCTACCTAATGATGTGTTCAAACAGGATGAGAAGATGAAGACTGCAAAAGAAATGTGGGATACTTTGTGTACCGTCTATGATGGCCCCACAATCACATTGGATAACAAGATCAATAATCTTGTTAGACAATATGAACTGTTCTTTGCAAAGCCAAAGGAGACTCTCACTGAAACCTACACCAGGTTCACTGCCTTAATAAATGATTTCAAAGCTGTTGGGATCGCTAATGACAGTTTAACTCTGGGGAAAACATTTTTAGACATACTGCCTGAGGAATGGAATTACTTCTCTACTATCCTCAGAAACTCAGGTACCATCAGAGGCATAGATCTTGTAATTCTTTGTGGATCTTTGCTAAATGATGAACAATCAAGGCAACAGAAGAGAAATGCCTTGGAAATATCCAAAAGAGGTGCAACCTTAGTGACCAGCCTGAGATAACCTGTTAATCATGTGTGTGATGTGTTAGCACAAGCTGATCAACTGGCTAATGATGAAATGGAGGTAATGTCTGAAGAAGAAGAGGACTGTAAAGACCTTATTGAGTTTGATGATGAGCAAATGATTGTTATGCTTGTCAAAAAATTAATTAAGAAAAGGTTTGGAGGTAAGATGCTGCAAAAGAAATCACGTGTCATAAAGAAAGAAGGCATTTGAAAAAACTAAGGCTAACTACTTTAAATGTGGCAAAACAGGCCATATAGCTGCTGACTGTGTGTCTAAACTTGTTGGATATTCCTCCAAACCATACAAGACAAACAAAGATGATGGCTACAATGTTAAGTACCTAACGGCCATGGCAAAACTGAAAAACTTAGAAGACTCTGTGGCTTCTAACAAGCAGAAGGGACTCATGGCCGAAACCTGTGACTGGGAGGAGTCTGATTCATCATCAGATGAAGAAGACAACAACTGTATGAAAGGCCAATATTGATGCCCCCTTAACAAGTAACTTCAACAGGACCTGGCTGAAGCTGAGGCTCTTAGCACTTTAGAGAACTGGAATCCCACCATGATGTATAAGGTACAAAACTTTAAGGATTTCAGCTTTGAATAAAAAGTTAAAATGTTTGATTATTTACTTGTTGATTTAAAAGCTGCTGTTGAGAAGCGTGATGCGAGTGTCGTTAACCCGTCAAAAATACCACTAAATACCTTAGAAGCTAGGGTAAGTAGGGATCGTATCCACAGAGAGCGAGAGGTTAATTACACGTATTTGAGCGATTAGCGTTGTATAATAATTAATTTAAAGAGATTGATTGGTTTGTAAAAAGGTGATTGCTTGATTTATAAAACTAACGACTTACGAAATTTGTAAAACGAAAACTCAATGAAATTGTTTGATTGAATAAAATACGAGGATAACCATTCCCGGATTCCACACTTAGCTTTGTATTCAAGTTATAAAAACGATATAAAGATTACATAGACATAATCTTTGTGATAATTAATATTAGAATTTGTTACGTGATTTTGGGCATAGCGCGTGATACGTTTGATTACTCGTCTTAATTAAATAATTAACTCGGCACGAATAATAAAATATCAACGAACTATCTTGCGAAACGCGACAAAACAAATAATAATCATTCGTTTACAATCTAAATATAACTAATAAAACCATGCAAACTTAAAGTAATCGTTCATAAAATAAATCACTTAGCGATGTGCTTCCTCCGAGAATGATTATGATGAGACTAGCCGGACATTGTTGGTGCAATGCTCAAGAGTTGTGTGTCCATCTTCGTAGCTTGACTCGTGTGCTCTTCGTACTCGTGTTCGCTCAAACGGGGTCCTTTTTCTCAGCTTTCCTCTCCAAAAAACCCCCTTTTCTTTAAAGCTATGACTTTGTATTTATAGGAAAAGCTGGAAAAAACCCTAAAAACGGCCGTCTGTTATTTTAATGGGCTGGGCGCAGCCCTAGGTGCAGGCCTGCGCCCCCCCCACCCCTGCGCCTGTCTGTAAAATCCGTATTTTTGTGAATTAATTTCTTCTTGCGAACACTTGGTCTGGGCGCAGGGCTGCGCCCCCCTCTGCGCCTGGCTCTGAAATTTCGTCCTTTTTTCGCCAATTTAGACCGGATTTTGTTTACCTGTACAAGCACAAAATTTATTCAATAGTAGCACATTCTATGACATTTTCTTACTAAAAACAACTCTTTTAGGTTTAATAAACATGATAAATTATAACCCGATCAAACTTCCCCAACTTAACCCTTGATCGTCCCGAGCAAGCAACGAAAATCAGACTTTTAAAACATCGGGTTTATCAAGCGTGAAAGACATAATCAACTTATTTAAACAAACACTAGCCTTCATAACATCACAAAAAATCAAAGACATGAACAAAATTTATTTCAGATATATCGTGATGTTTTTCGAATAGTTGTTCAAAAATTCCTCACCACTATTATCCTTTTAGCTCAAGGTTATAGAATTGAATTCACGTGGGTCACTGGACCATCTTTTTCCTCGATGCATGATTATAGGTACTGGTTTTTATTTTCTTTTCGTTTTAGTCTTTTTCATGCAATGTTTCTATTTTTTCGTTCAAGTTGAACATGGCTTTCTAGATGATCCGTGTAGCAGGATTTGGGTCAGCCACTCCCAGACCAGTTGGCCTTAGGGGACTAGGCATGATGGTACCCTTCAGACTTAATCTCCTGAATCAACTAGGCCACACTTGAATTGAGGCTTTATTCGCGTTCGCTTCCTCCCCCTTATTGCATGAATAAGTAGCGGCTATTGGAATCCTTGTTATTTATCACTCGCTACAACATAATATATCCTACTTCAAACCCGGTTCACTTCCTTGGTTTTAAGCATCTATGACTCTTTGTGTTATATTTAAACTCATATAAATACATCTTTTTGCTTGAAACCGACCTAACTAACATCATCATATTTAAGTTGCAAGCTCAACAACAAAGATTTATAGGGTAACTTGATCGGATCTTTTTACAGCTCACTTTTCACATAATCTTTTAAAAAGAAACACATTTATTCAAAAATAATAATGCATGCAAAAACAATAAATGCAAAAAAAATAAATCATCCTACTTAAAGAGAAGGAACGGAAGAACCTGACTACTGCGGTGGTGGTGGCGATCCAAAGATACCAGCGAAGAATTCCCCGAAGGGATTTCGATCTTCTTGCATGAGTGGCGCAGGCGGGTATGTGTTCGCAGGGTGCACCACGCTATCTCCTCGTGTCGTGGTGGGGACTCGACCATAGGCTGGGAAGTATTGAGGAGTTCGATCCTCAATGTTCAGCCTCTCGAAATTCTGCCACTGATAGTCCTCGTATGGTTGATGTGGCAACCCGGCATTGTAGTTCATATGATCTCTCACCGCATCAGTGTACGCTCAGTGCTGCTGGTTGTAAAAAGCGTTCTGAAATGCTGACGCGCGCACACCTGTGTAAATCTCATCAATACGGCTTGTTTGGGTTTCCAACTCGTGCTGGAACTCATCCATCCTTCCAACCACATCCTCCTGAAAAGTACCCAAACGCAAGTTCATTGCGTCCAACCGTGCGATCACCTGAGACATATCGTTGGCTCCTCACGCTGCGTGTACTCTCTCTGCCTGATGCTGATGGTAAGCCTCTGCTTCTTCTACGTCGTATAGCTCTCGGTGCGTCTTCCCCGTGTCTGAATCAAAGATTTCAAATCCTTGATCTGTTTGGCGCAGGGTGATGCTTTGTATCATTGCTGCTGTGATGACCGCGCCGGAACTCCCCTTGGAACAGAGATGGGACATATTGCTGCCTGAGCCCTCAAAAATTCTGATATAATCCATTCGTGAGGGATTATTTTCCTCTCCCTCGTGTCATACATCAACCACAGGTCGTTCATTACAATCCAAGCAAAGGAGAGGCTCGGCTCTCCTGTCATCAGTGCATAAAGGATAGTTACCTCCTTGTGCCAAATTTTTGTCAGATCACTGTCTCTCGGGAGCACATTGTTGGTAACAATCTTGTGCAATACATTCGCCATGGGGCTAAGGTCACGCCTAGCGTATGCCGTATACCCAGCCGCAGCATTGTAGTCGATCTTCAATATCTCCGCCAACTGCGTGGTCCATTCACCCTCCCAAGTCCTATCTGTGAATGCCAGTTGCGCATCCGTCTTATACTCATAGTTAAAATTCCGTGCTCCGTCCTCTCCAACACCAATGTCAACTCCAAAGACCTCTCTTAAAGCTTGTGCATTCATCGGAAACTCATGCCCATTTACACGACCTATTAGTGTAAAATCACCTCTGAATCGCCCTTCCTCTCGTCTTAGTGTTGACATCCACTCTACAACCTCGTCATGATAGATATGCTCCCCTCCTAAATCCAAAACCGCCTCCCATCCTAAACGGTCAAAACATCTCACTACCCCGTAGTTTTCAAATTCGTCTTTCTTTACTCTCTTTTCCACTAATACTTTGCATGAGAACTTCTTTGTCATAAATAACTGCCGTCGTATGTTGGCCGGATGCTGTGACAGATACAAGTCCGGGTTCCATTCTACCCTCGGTTGGGTAGAGGAACTGGCACGTTCTCCCACCCGTTGTCTTGTTCGGCGAGACATCTGCAATTACGATGACTTAAGTATATATATAATTATAAAATTCTCAAATCGTTCTATTTTCACAATAAAGAGCCATAACTGATAGTTTGTGCAATAATCATATCATATGTAACACAAGGATGCATAATTTATTCATATCAAATTAAACACATTGTCACATTTAACAAATTAAGCAGATTGCACAAAATAGCAACGAACTTTTCGGAAATTGACTAGCATGCCTTTTTTCTTAATCGTAACCATAATTTCACTTAATACTCTATTTTACACTATGAAATCACTAAAATTATCCTTTACAATTGGCCATGCAAAAAGTCAATCTAAAAGTCAAAATTCAACCTCAAAACTCCATTAAAGCTTAGTTGTTCAAGAATGGTGGAATTTTCGTACCTTGCTTTTGATGAAGAATGAAAGAAGAGTTGAATCTAACTTTGTAGTGGATAAGTTCCTAGCTTGAATTCCCCTTCCCCAACTTGAGTTGAAAACTCAAGTTCCTTGCCAATTCTTGCGTAATGTGAATGACTAGCTTGATTTCTAGTGATTTTTGTAGGCAAGAATGAGTTTTTTAGGTGAAAATATGTGAGGAAGATGAGGAAACCGTAAGGGGGGTGCAAGGGTGCTCCTTGTAGGGTTTTATAAAAAAAATTTTCTATTTAAAATGAAGCAAAAACGGGCAGACGCACCCCTGGGCGCAGGCCTGCGCCGGCGGCTGCGCTTGGGGGGCCTGTTCGGTTCAAAACATTTTCATTTTTTCAGTTGGTTGGGTGCATGCTTGGTTTGATAATTTACGTTTTTTCAAAAAACTTACGATTAACTTACGACTTACAAGCATTTTCTTAACATTTTAACACATTTATGTGTTTCCCCTTCCCCAACTTAAAAGATTGTGTCGTCCTCGACACTAAGAGAGCTTAAAAATAATTACATGAAACGAGTGATATGTGGATAGCGAAATCATTGCAAGTAGTAGGCCTAATGGTCATGGCAAGAAATTGTTTCGAAATCCTACAATTTTTGATGCCGACACAAACACCGATCACTTACTTGTTATGGCCTATGGCCAATTACACAACCAAATTGTTTAAAAGTTAGGAACCATAGTGTTTTAGTGGAGATTTCACGGAACAATGATATCAACAATTCACTGAGCATACGACCGTAAGGAATTTCCATTTGTGTTTTTTGAGAGGGTCGCTTCCCAGATAGTTTGCATCATGATATAGGCAAGGGAGATAACCGGTTTACCAGTGATCAAGGCGTGAATGAGTATGACCTCTCGTGTCCGAACGGCAGTGGTGTTAGAAGATCGTGGTAGGATATTGAAGACAATAATTTTCCACAATTCTTTTGCCCATGGGCGGAGATCACCTCGATAGTACTTGGAATAAACCCTAGCTTGCTCGATAGTAAGATTGAATACTTCTGTTAGTTTCTTGGCCCATCCCTCTGAATGTCGTAACACACCACTCGATAGATCTTGTTCCGTCCAAAATTCCCTCGCTACCGGTATCTTCGTATCAAAATCAAAGTAGTCACACAATTCCGTCCTAGAAACTATAACTTCTTTCCCATTAATACGGCCCCGCAGTTCGAAGTCATGTTCCAAGTCCCCCTCTCTCCGAATGAGAGTTGTCATCCATTCATAAATCTCGGTTTCGTGAACATAAGGGGTCTCGATTTGTAAAGCCCCCGACCACCCTATACGATCGAAACTCTCTATAATCCCGAAGTGTTTAAAGTCCGATTCTTTCAAAGTCTTTTCGATGAAAAAGTGAGTGGGTGGTTCGGAAACCGGTGGTGATGGTGGGGGTGAGGGATATTCGATATTAATTGGAATGGGTGTGTGCACGCGCATGCGTGGGGTGCGGGTGATACGTCGACGAGAGTTTCCTGCAAATTGCTGTGGCATCTATGCACATATGGCAAAGAGAAACGAAATTTAGCACGAATAAATGCACATGATGGCACACAAGCATGTTAATCTCGATGGAGTCCGAAGAAACCGGTGAGAACACATAAATGTCAAGTGCAATGTACACCACGGAGATGCAATCAATTCGGTGTAGTGACCATTCTCCATGAATTTGTTACATGTGCATGAAAGATGATGGTTACGTAGCATGGCAAAATTTTATACATGTCGTGAGGTGCATGATTATGAGCGACAACTAGGGCGATTGAAAGTACGAATCATGCAACTTGTGAGGGAATAACGTTTGCCTACTGATTTTAGCAAGATAAGTGAAGATTCTAAACTTAGCAACATCAAGATTGTGAAGCTTCTAAGCACCTTGCAGTGAGTAATTTCTAGAATTCCAAAAATTAAAAATAAAAGAGAAACTCATGAAATGCACTTATTCCTATGAATTTCTACTCACTAGCAACATATTAGGTAACTAAACACTTAATATCTTAGTAATTTCGAATCAAGGGCAGAAAGCAAGAACTTATCATTTTCATGAGAGAGTAGCATTTCTTGGTCTAAAATTAAAAATAAGGAAGAAAAAACAACTTACATTGGTGAGATGATCAAAGGAAGAGCACGAATCAACCAGAATTTCCACGTTACAGAAGATTTGGGAGCAAAAAGGAGGTTAAATTTCAGAGGTTTTTGAGAGGAAATGAAGAA